>OOFC01050580.1:1502-67168 GCA_900323345.1 Pseudochromis fuscus | reverse complement strand
TCAATATCTCCCCCCAACACACACACACACACACACACACACACACACACACACAGGAAAACATCCTTTTCATTAATTCCAGTCGTTACATTTATTCTTCACCTAGTTAGTTCTGCCTCACCGACTGCTTCTGTCTCTACTGTGGCTGATGAATAACTGCGATGACTTAACATTCGCGGAGCAACATCTCAATCTGCTCTGCTCTTTGCTCTGACGGCTTTCTCATTTGCCGGCGTTAATTGAAAGTCAATTTGGAGCAGATGGCACAGTTTAAAAGATGCCCCGTAATCCTCTCCCGAGAAGGAGGGTTAGCGAGGGAGGGAGGTGGGGGAGGGGGTGCCAAGACGGCCTCTGTGTGATTTCACTTCAGTGCTGTCAAAGTCAAACGTTTTCCCCACAAAGCTGCAGCTCCACCTCGGCAGCGAGTTCACAGAGCCATCTGAGGTGAAGCTGGTTATCATCCGCAGGGTGTGTCGCTGAGGTAAATCCTTTATTAGTCACAGCTCGCAAGCTAGATAACTGTGGACGGCTGTGTGCACGCCGACTGTCGTTTTTATGTCCTCGCACAACCTCATAAGCATTGTCATACCACCACACACAGCTGACATCGTTTCACCTCAAAACAACCCCAGCTACAGTTGCATGCTGGGAGTTTTCCTGACACTTGTTCTTCTTTACATTGGACTATTTTTGCAGTATATAATATATATATTTGTTCATATATATAGTAATCATTTTGCACAGGGTGAGTTGCACAGGTTGTATTATAGCTGCATCTGGTTGCATTCTAAAAATGCAAAGAAGTGCCCACATTGTAGAGCAATGCATTGTGGGATTGTTCGAAGAAAATAGTGTATCCTCATTGAGTGTACATAGCAGTTGGATGGCTCACCCAGGTTTGTGGCTGTGAAAAAAAGTGCAATACTTCCGACGGCCACTAGAAGCTCCAAATATGGTCACTTCTGGCTCCAAAAACCAACATGGCCACAATCAAATGCCAAACTCCTGGTCCACAAACCAACAGGTCATGTCACGTTAGCTTCATCCAATCTTTATATAGCCACACAAGATGTCTGACAGTGAATTTAGTGCAATGTGTAATAAATATGCAGTGATTTTGGACTTAGCCAAGTGAAGTCATAGCTACCTGTCTTTATACTGTGCCTATACACATCAAAATTTTAAGATTTATACATATGCTGTTAAGAAGATGCTAACCTAGCTAGCATCCATATGCCAACATTTTAGCCGACGTTTTATTTGATTTACAGATATGTATTTTTACCTCCGCCAAGGAGGTTATGTTTTTGCCGGGATTTGTCTGTCTGTTTGTTTGTCTGTTGGTTTCCAAAATAACTCAAAAAGTTACGGACGGATTTTGCTGAAATTCTCAGGGATTGTCCAGATGGGGATAAGGAACAAATGATTAGATTTTGGAAGTGCTCCGCATCACCGTCTGGATCCAGGAATTTTTTGAAGGATTCTCCTCGCAAAGTCTCTCCTTGAAGGCGTCCATGTTGATATGCTGGCGCAAGTGCAGTGCAGTTGCTTGTATTTATTTTTACACATGTGCAGTTGGTCGCGCCCTCCGCGCCCAGGCAACGCGGTCACATTTTTTTGAGCTGCACGCGGACGCCTCCGTGCCTGTCCGCTCGATCGCTTGCTGACATGTTCGATGACGAGATTTACCTGACGCGGACCCACACGCACCAACGCAGACATGCGGACGCGCAAAGTATGAATTGGCCTTAACGGAGCTTGGCGGAGGTCTGCGCTCTCCGAGTGCTTTTCTAGTGTTAAATTGAGTTTTCAGTTTACATCATTAATAAAATCAATTTTATGTAGATAGTTAAATTATTTATTTCATATTACCTCAGGTCAAGTGAATAAGCTAACGTTAGCACTACATTTATTTCTGGTTGGTGTAAATAACTAACTACAGCTAATCACACAGTAGTAAGTAGAAGTTTGTCTGGTGCAACTTGTTTTAGTTTAGCGAGACATAAATCTTTTATTCTTAAAGCTCCTTACATTAACCAAACCAGTGTCATTTACTCATTTACTTATTAGCTTAGCATTTTATAATTTGAGGTGTTCAAGGCTTGTCCAGTGTACATCATTATCGAATCTTCTTTTTCTCAATCCAGACATTGTTTGTGGCCCATAGTTTGCATTAGCTTGAACTAAACAAGGTATAACAAAAATCGAACTTTAATTTTGGATTTTAGTTCAGTTACACCTGGTACTGTTTGTTATATACACTAGTGTGTGTGATTCAGCTGGTTAATCTCCACTTAATAAACACTTGCATAACACACATATAACACTTGGTATAACTGGGCTAAGTAAGTATTAGCTTAGTTACAAACTGCTAATGATACTAGCTTCTGATCCACTGTTACACAATGTACAAGCATACACTGAGTATTGCATTTATAGTGTAAGGTAACGAGTGCTGTTGCAATAAATATTAATGGAGATGTGGTAGAATATTTAACTTTATGAATCATTCCATCATTTATCAGTTTTACTGATGATAGTTAGCAATTCCCTGTTTTCTTTAGTGAGGATCCATTACAGGAGGGTCTCAGTCCTTTATGTGCAGCAAACAGCTGATCCTCACCTCCTGTTGAGTTGACACACTTCTCACTATGCTAATCCTTTTACAGATTTTAAATACTCGCCTAAGAAATGACCGATCAGAGCCTGGTGTATTAATCAAAGAGACCAATCAGCATGTTTGATCCCTAAAAAACCACCTGCCCCTGGTTCCTCTTTCCTGTCTGCAGACCTGTTTGTTTACCACTGTCTGCTGTCTGTCTGGACTCATGCCTGATTGCGTACATGTCTTTGTGTATGTGCTCTCACACACACTCTTCTTCTGTGGCTTGTGTGTGTGGTGTTTTTGTTTCCTGAGTTGTGCTCACAGTTGCGCAATGCTTCTGCTGGCACTTAGCCCCTCTACCAAACCTCACCTCGGGCCATTCAGAACGATAGGAATAAAAAACAAACTGCAGAACGGCTCTTTGAGTGTACGTTTTCAACCTCCGGGGCTGACGATCTCCTCGTCTCCACTGTTCTTCTTTTTCATTAGTTATTACCGCGGTCGTGCTGCAGCTTGTAGAGGCTGCAAACTTTTATCCAGAGCCAACACAAGAGGACGCAGAGTGAAGAGAAGGGGAGTGGATTCATCTAAGTAGCATAAAGCTGTCTGTCAGACTGTGGGGGCTCACAGGGACATGGTGTGTTTTTCCATAGACTGTATATAGAAATGGATGAAGCCTGTGGGTCTCAAAAATAATAGAGTGCAAAAAGGTGCAATACCACTGATGGCCACTAGATGCTGGCTCCAAGTGACTTCAATTTAAAAATCCCCATTTTCAATCATGAAATATTCAATCAATATATTTTTTCCACATGTCATTCTGATGTCATTAGTTAAAGTTGACTCTTCAAAAAGAGGAAGATTTAGAAGTGTGGTTTGTTGGATTGACACGTTTGGTGTCCAATGAGACGAGTCGAATCTCATACAATTTGGGTAGGTCCTCGGTCCAACAATTAATCATAAGTGCAAATAAAAGCATGTTGACTTATATGTGAGTTCAGTGCATTGAGATAAACCACTGATGCTACTAATTCTCCGCTTAGGGAAGATGAACTTTTTGCATAGGAAAGGTGAAATGGGACATTTCTGTTTGACAGTTCATATTTGTTTGTTTGTTTTCTCCATATTTTAACCATTTTTCAATATTTTGAATACAAAAAATGCAGCTAAAAAGAGTTGTGGGTTTTCATATTTTGCACATAGACTATATATAGAATGGACAAGGCTAGTGTGATGTCATCCATCGGTTTGTGAACTCAGGAGTTTGGCATTGTTGTGGCAATGTTGGGGTTTTTTTGTGCCAGAAGTGACCATATTTGGATATGAATGGAGGAGTGAATCTGAAAATAGCTCCAAATTAGAGTACAAACATCAATTGTATAAACAAATACATACATGTGTATATTTAAAATATAAAAATTGACAGGGTGATAGCCAAGAACCAGTCCAAAAACTACTTTTACACAATATTTTAAACACAATATTTTATTGCACATGATAATAATGACCAGAAACAGCTTCATGCTTTTCACTCTGCAGAATGGGGAGTATTTTTATCCTCAACAAAGACTGAGTGTAAAGTGAGTTGTTGTGTTTATCTACTTGAAAACATCTGCTCAGTTTTGTTGTTGTTCTATTTACAGCTCAGGATGGGAAAAAAAATGCACCCAGATGGTCGGGTGGCGCCGACCGTGAGCTGCAGCATCGCTGGGCTGAGCCCAGACAGGGACCTTCCTCACATATCTTTCCCCAACTCTCTCCTCCCTCCTGTCGTCACTCTGCTGTCGGCTGTTTAGTGAAGGCGTGCAGTCAAAGAATGTGTTCATACATATGCAATTAGTTAACTCTTCATTTCAACTCTTGTAATTCAAATCCAAGTTTAAATATGCTCCAAAATAATCCAGTTCTTTAGACATTCACGTTTATTTTTCTATTCTTTCACTTTGCAAAGACGACATCCACCCTCACTGAGTCACTGAGTCCTGTCTACAGCAGGTGACTCTCTGACAGCTACTGTGTCAAAGGTCAAAATCAGTGTTGCACATGTGTGGTCGTCTCTATCAGGAGATGAATTCATTATCCCGAGATAGAGAGGAGCTGACTTCCTCACGCTTGGTTAATCAATCAGTGGGTCAGTGGCTGCAGATCAATCAGTCTGATGCTTTAATGATTGCATCAGGATTAACAGCCAGCATGATGCTACTTTTGATGAGGTCACATTTGACTCTTGATGAGTGCACACACTAAAACTGTTGGGTGTTTTTTTATTGAAGTAACTATGTGCTGGTTTGATTTAACCTAATGAGATGAGCTGTTTGTACCTCACATTTAGTTCTTTGTACTCCACATTTAGCTGTTTCTACAGCAAAATTACTTGTTTTTATGGTAAATTTCGTTGTTTTCACCCCAGATTTTGTTGCTTTTATCCCAAATATAGTTGTTTTAACCCAATATTTTGTGATTTTTATCCAACATTTTGCTGTTTTTATCCTAAATTTTGTTGTTTTTACCCTAAATCTTACCGTTTTTACCCAGTATTGTGTTGTTTCTCCCCATTTTGTGGTTTTCTCTCAATATATCACCTCACTTAATCCTGATCCAACATTAACCCAGCTCTGTTTTAAAACAAATCAGCATTTTTTTAGAGTGCGGGAGGAAAAAATTGCATTTGTGATGCAAATCTCAGCCCATCAAGAATGTCCACAAATTTACATTTCAGATTTTCAAAAAGATTTCACTAGCAGTATTAACAGATTCCCATGGGTGCTACTGTCTGTGGATGAACTCAGATCGTGTACGTGCCGGCTGACGGTGATGTCAGACCGAGATAACTCTGCCAATGTGTAAATGTGTCTGCACTGAAGGACTTCTCTGGGCCTGCTGGTGATAAAGGAGGACAAAGTCTCCTTGTCATGTGTTTGAGTGCATGTATGTGTGTGTGTGTGTGTGTGTGTGTGTGTGTGTGTGTGTGTGTGAATCAGACAGAGAGCAGCCCTGTTCCCGTCAGGACAGCACACAAACATTTCTACTTTTAATTACGTCACAGACAAGTGGCTGTAAAAGCAGAAAAATGTGGATTACAGTGCGGGGGTCACAGTAGATCCACAGAGAGCCTGTTATCAGCCCAGTGCAGGCATGAATGTGCTTTCAATGCAAATAGCGTGGCCTCCCTCCTGGCCCTCTGTCTACCTGTCTGCTGTGTGCACACGGTGACAGATGACTGATAGTTAGTCGGTTCAACAGGTTTAAAGTGCAGCCAGACGCAGCTCTGACTGTTTGGTTTCCTTTTCTTATAATCTGTGTTTGATCAGAGAGTATTTAACAGACAAAAAATGTAACAGTGTAAATTTAAGGGTTTAAAGTGGCTGGGGAAAAAATAATGTGCAAAAAAAAAATCATTGACTGGGTATTAACAAATAACATGACGTTTGGCATTATAATGTGGCCATGTTGGTTGTTTGGAGCCAGAAGTGACCATATTTGGATATGAAGGGAGGAGTGAGGAGGCAGGTCTAACCCTTGAACCTGATGACACTGTCCATTGTGTATTCAGCGGTGAATGAGCCTCCAAACCACCTGTAAATCACCAGAAACCTTACCTGTCAATCAAACTAACCACGCCCCCAAACCTTCTTCTTTCTGAAGAGGAAGAAGAAATGATTTTCAGTTTTTTGGAGCCAGCATCTAGTGGCCGTCGGTGGTATTGCACTTTTCAGCATTGGCCTCATTTTTGAGAGCTGGTGGCTACATCCATTGTTTTTATTTTTTTATACAAAATAAAGATAAAGGAAAGCCTCTGCATTTTTGGAATACACTTAGATAGAGAAGATAGCACCAAACTAAAAATTATATAATTATCATATAAATAAAAATAATAATAATATTAATAATAATTCTTAAGATTTTTATTAATAGCAAAAACACTCTCGTTCTTCCCGGTGGTTTATACGACTCCAAAGCAAGATTTATAACTCTGTCAGGTTATTATAGAAAGAACTGCCCCGTCTGCCTGTTGTTGTTCAGGTATCAATGGAAACTCAACAATGTCTTCATGTCCTTATGTCCTAACTACACATGAACACAAATTAACTGTGGATCAATAAAAAATTAAATAGTGTTGCAAAGTTCAAAGTCTCCGTGTCCCTGGTTCAGGCTCAGTTAATTTCCTTATTCTTCTATCATTGACCTCAAACTTTGTATTCAGCATTTCATTGTGGTCACACCTCAGGCCAATTATTATTTCAGGTTTCAACCCATTTATTATGATGCACCAGGAGCCCATTGTGACTGACAGCGCTAGTGGTACTGAGTAGTGGATTGCTATGACCAGTGGCTCCTTTGTGTTTCTGTCCCCTCGCTGCTATCAGACTTCTCTGTCATGTTGATAAAGATAACGCAGCTCATGTGGCGGTGGAGACAGACGGCAGCGCTCAGCTGGTTTTATAAAGCAGTACCCAGCGGGACGAGCAGGACTTTAGTCTTCAAAGCGGACAGATGCCGGCATCCTATTTGACAGAAATGACCTCGGTGACACTAAGGTAAAAGGAATGTGTGGTATGGGTGGAACTCAGCGGTGTGTTGCATAAGCCCCGGTTGGTCTTTGTTAACAGGTCCACACACAGTCAACAGGTCTGTCTTGGAAGACGGGTTTGAAGGAAGAGGGTAATAGCATGCCTATTACCACAGCCTTTGTTTAACAAATGATCCTTGCTTGGTTTCCTCCTTATTTGCATTGCAAAAGCAATCCCAGTCACGTGTAGCTACAAAGACTATTTCTGGTATCAAGAGGCTTCTCCTATTGATTTCACTGCAGTAGTTTCTCTCCAGTAGTTGTATGGCCTTAGAGGGGTTGATAGTTGATTCATTAATTAATCAATTAATGAATCCAATCCAATATATAGATTATTCTTAATGCAATTATAGCACATTTGCACAATCTGAACAAAACCTCTACTGCTCAATCTAAATAAACTCATATGGCTGTATTCTTGAATGTCTTAAACTCCCCATCCACCATCTTTACAAGGTGTGGGATCAAATATTGTTGAAACACAAGGAACTCCTATTTCTTCAAAATTAAAATTAATCCTAGGCTTACAGAACAAGAATGAACCATTTGATGTCAACATCCAGGAAAGTCATGAATCACTGATCCTCACCCATTGAATGATAAACACTGTTAAAAATGCAACGTTTTAAATTCTAATACATAAAGAATACAGTTTTTCTAAAGGTCTAATTCAGCATTTTTGAGAAGAGGTGACATGTAAACAAACATACTCTTAATTATAGAGCAGAAAGGGGAATATATGTTTTTTTACATCTTTAAACCAGTTAAACCCATAAGCTGCAGAGTATGAATAAAGGGCATTAAATATTTCTTGAATTAAATTAGTATACAACTATTACACAACATATTACACAACTGCTGACTTGCATGATGCAGTATTATATTGTTTCCTTCAAATTGACCACAGCTTCGTCAGCACACTGCTACTTGCAGTTGCACCTTCCTGTGGTTTTATAAAGTGTCGTCCACACCCCGCAAACAAAAGACAAACAGGCATGTTCAGGACATGATTTGATGCAATAATAAAGATGACGGCTCTGGGAGGTTGTATATAAACCCAGTGCAGTGCTTTGAGTTAAATGTAGCTAAGAGTAGTACGCTAACATGCTCTCAGAGACACGTATTGGACAATGAATTAAAATACATTTACCTAATGAAGGTTCAGACTTCACAGCAGTCATCAGATTAAAGCCACACACCTAGCATAGCTAAAAATAAACATTTTAAACATTTAAGTAGTGTTGTATATATCTATATATGTTCCCCTTGGGGCAGGAGTTTGGTATTTGAACGTGGTCATGTTGGTTGTTTGAAGCTGCAAGTGACCATATTTGGGTATGAAGGGAGGAGGCAGATTCGACCCTTGAACCCAACGACATTGTCCTGACACTGGAGTTCCTGGGTGAATGAGCCTTCAAACCACCTGTAACTCATTGGAGACCAGATCTGTCAATCAAACTAACCCTGCCCCTAAATCATCCTCTTTTTTTTAAGCCTGATATCTCCTTAATGATGAACTGATTTTCAGATGGACCACCAGATCCCTAAGAGGAAGAGTTGACTTTATCTAGATATTTATTTTTATCTACAACAGAAGGACTTATGGAAAAATGTATTTCATGATTGAAAATTAACCTTTTTGAACTGAAGTCAACTGGAGTCAGAGTTTTTTGGAGCCAGCATCTTGTGGTCACTTGTGATATTGCACTTTTTTGCCTCACTTTTAAGATCTCATTGCTGTTTTTATTTCTACATAAAATCTATGGCACTTCAAGTGGTACAATTCACATGATACATAATCATTTGACACACTGATAATATAAAAACATTGATTAGTGCAGCTTTGATACAGTACAACATGGAGTTCAACAGTCACAGTTACAGTTATCTCCACACTGATGACACCATCACAAGTTAGAAGTTGACACAATCCATATTCCAACATCCCACAAGTCAAACAGTCATGTGTCAAGTGGCCTTTCAAAAGTCCCACAACTACATCAGTTCCTCACTTAAAGTGACGGCGCATGACGCCGACCGGGACAAGTAAACACGCTGGGTTAAAGTTTAGAGACAAAGAGCCGCAGTGTGTTTGTCGTGTTTTCCCCGCTGAGAGTCAGGCCACGAGATGAGCTGGACCCCTGTCTGCTCATATGACCAGAGATGTGTGGCTTTAACACAGAATGAGGTATTCATAACTGCTCTACCTCCTCACATGGACTGTGAGTGTGTGTGTGTGTGGGTGTGTGTGTGTGTGTGTGTGTGTGTGTAAACGCTTGACCACAAATATCCTGTGTAACGCTTTGAGATCGAAGCCTTTGGGAAAACCTTTGTTCCAAATTACTCAGCAAAAAATTTCTTTGTTTAATGTGACAATGTCTCATCAATTTGGAGCCATGTTCTTTTGTAATAGTGACATGAGTAGTTTTCAGTATGTCGGTATACACTACCATCATGCCTGCAATAGAATATTACAATAATATGATTCACAGTATGAGTGGTAAAATGAAATTCATAGTCTTTTTTTAATAAATTATTTTTGTAAAGTTGTGTGTGAACGCTAAGAAAGGCCAAATAAATGGGAAACATACATTATATGTTCATATATATATATAATGTTTAAATTTAATTATCACATAAATTATAGCAAACTGAGTTAAAGTGATTTTGGTCAAATTCAGACAAAAAAATTAAGATTCAACAAGTTTATTTCATTTTGATGAATGCGTAAAAAAAAGGGTTTATTTTTCTGTCTGAAACCAATTTCTAAATTTAAGAGAAGTCAAATCTAATTCAGTTTTAGATTAAGCGAGCATTTATTAGTAATTGCATTTCCACAGTTGCTTTCAAAATTAAAAATGACTTTAGCCTTTTATTGTTATATTGGCCTTTATTGAATCAAAACAAATCAAACTCGGATTTATTATGAACATATTTAAAAAATTAACATTAACATTAATCCAACAGAAAAAACAACAACAAAACAAATCAAATAAAAGAATAAAACACCAAGAGACCACAAATCAAGGAGACCCAGTGAAACAAAGTTAAGAGATAAAATGATGTCATGTATAATTAATTAAAACCCAAAGAGAAAATATGAGTTTTACAAAGGGATTTAAAAGCCATCAGCGGAGGTCTGACATAATGTGATGAGGCAGGTTGTTCCACAGTTAAACCAGTGATAATATCAATGGAGACACCAAATTATTAAGATAAGTGATGACATTAAACACTGATGGTTATCACTTTCTAAGTCCTTCTGAAGTGTCAGGACGAGGAAGATAAGTCGATAAATCACAGTCACCTCATGCAGATAAGTTGCTGAAATATGAAAAAAGACAATTTATCATGTAAAATATATTCTAAGCTATAAAATTACTGCTTATTTATGTTTTATACTCTTCACCACCTTCCCACCTGTATCTCCTGACTCCACGGCCACATCCTCCTCCTCCTCCTCCACTCTGGACACCTAATCCCCCATAAGCTTTCATAATGCCCCCGGAAAAAGAGAGAGAGAGCAAGTGGAGAGAGGAGAGACTGAGCTTAATGACCTCGCAAGCCGATTAGAGGCCGGCCACGTTTCACAAACAGCAGCAGCACGGCGGCGGCGAGGCCTCGGACTCAACCTGAACATCAGCCGCAGAGAAAAACCGAAGGTCGTGATCCGAGGTGTATGTGAGAGAATGATGAGCCTCTTCTGTACTCTGCTGTACAAGTGCAGGTCAGAAATACTGGATGTGTTTTTTTGAGAGTGAAAGCGTCCATCTGCCACCAGGGGGCAGCACAGGCGTTCTGTAATTACACAACTGGATGCAGAAAGTGTGTCACTCGGTCAGTGCTCCCTGGTGGGCTGACGAAGCAATGACCTGACCCACAGACTCAAAGTATCACAGAGTTGGATTAAGAGGCATCAAGATGCTGCTGATTAGAGGATTAACAATCGGTCTAAAAAAAAAAAAATAAATTACCCACTCCACTCTGCTCAAATCCCTTTAGTGCTGCCTGGTGCTTTTTAGAGTGATCAACACAACGCAGGTCATATAGCAGCTCCACTCAGGTTCATGTGTCAGCTTACACTGGCTCCTTGTGAAGATCACTGCTTTTAACTCCTACTCGACTTGGAAATAGAGCCACTAACTTGCTTCAGGACTGTTTGTGTAGAGGCGGTGCGCTCAGTGTGTGGTCTACATTGTTGCGTCAGACTCAAAGCTGCCGCTCTGACCACTCGCTTGAGAATAAACCTGTTTCACTATCTGTGTGTTGTCTACGCTAAGCAATGTGAGGAAAGATTTTAATTTCCAAACCGCCATTGTATTTTGAGCTTGTAGTGGTTTCAAGGTTAGTGGTGAGCTTTTAGCTTGTTGATTTCAAATGTTTCATGTTCACTGTGTTCACCAGAAGAGTCCGTGTGAATGTCCCCTCATGAAGTATCACAGACTATATACTATGGGTCTCAAACTCGTGCCATGGAGGCCGAGACAGTGCAAGTTTTCTTTCCAGCTAGTCACTAAAGCAGGTGATTGTAATGATCAACACCTCCTTTAATTTGAGGGAAGGAGCTCATCAGTGAAATCAGCTGCTGAAGAGATGGTTGGAAAGAAAACCTGCAGGGTCTCAGCCCTCCATGGCACGAGTTTGAGACCCTGATACAGAAGGGATGAAGCTAACATGACATCACCCTTTGGTTTGCGGACTCCTTGGAGTTTGGCGTTTGTGCCTGGTCATGTTGGTTGCTTGGAGCCAGAAGTGACAATATTTGGATATGAGGGTAGGGTTGAGGAGGTGGGTCTGCCCCTTGAACCTGAGGACACTACCTAAAGGCCCATTCATACTTTCCACATCTGCCTGTGCGCATTGGTGTGCAAGGGTCTGTGTGATGTAAATCTCGTCATCCAACACATCAGCCGACCGCACACTGCTCAAAAAATGTTACCATGGGGCCTGGGCGCAGAGGGCACGAACAACTGTGTGAAAATCAATACAAGTTAACTACACTGCGGTTGTGCTGGACGCTGTATTTTTTTGTGCGTTTTCTTGCTCTTCTGTCACACTCTTCTGCCAAAATCGCCAAGAAACATTGGTTCTCTTCTTATTGTCGGGGCAGAAAATGGATATTTTCTGTTCTGCTTCCTTGTTGTTACAGAAACTATAGATAAATTCCAAGTGTTTATGGTAGCTGAAGATGAACTGACTGAAAGCTTTTGTGATACTAGGGCTTTAGAAATGTTGTCAGGATCAGCGCCAATGCTGCTGAATTTATCCCGATATCTGATTTGTGGACGTCAGCGAGCTTCTGTGCGACCCCAGCCAAAGTTATTAAGCTGCTGTTTTGAGATTCATTATTGCTGACCATGATAGCTAATGATGTGAACACCCAGATATGCCGTCCAATATGGCGGCATAAACAAAAAAAGTGACATCACTGAACAAGGTCCATTTGAATGCACAAGGGTCCTCTTGTTCGTTGTTTCTTTGCGGCTCACAAACCAACCTAAAGCTCTACTCCACCCCCTGCTGTATCGGTGGTGTAAATTTCAAGTCACTCGTGCATGTGCATGGAGCGTGTCTGCCAAGCAAACCAGCAAGCTGCAAAAATAAAGTATGAATTACCCCTTTTCCACCAAACAGGTTCCAGGGCCAGTTTCGGGCTGGGGCTCGAGCCAGTGCTCAATTGGTTCAGAAGCCGCTCCTCCTAAAAAACGGTTTGATTTTCCATAGGCAGGGGGCCAGGTCGGGGCCGCGTCACGTAAAACGTCAGTACGTCGCTGCATAGGGACTCGGTTCACAACAACCGGCCGCTAGCAAGCTAGCTGCTGTTAACAAACTACTGTTACCTTGTTACTTTCAGTCCATGAAAAACTTTTTTTTTTTCAGCTGATATTCTAGTTACAACATGATTGAGTTAACAAAGCAGTTTTGCATCGCTACATGTGGTATTTATTCAGTTTTGGGAATTTACGATGGGCTTCCTGGTCCCATATGACGGCGAAGCGCACCCTCGCGCTAATAATGCTTAAATGGAGGAGCTGATTGTGTGCATATAAGTGCTGTTCCCGGTTTTACAGTCTACACTGAGATCCAGAGCCAAAACCGTATTTTCATTACTTTACTCTTCTACTATCGCTAGCTGTGTTTCTACCGTCGCTCCCCCAGCTCCTGGCGTAGTCGCTGCTTAATCGGTGCTAAGTCTGGCCCAGCAAAGAAGTGGGGCCAGAGGTGGCCCCTGTTTTAGGGGCTGGGGCCGGTTCTCGCGGCAGTGGAAACACAACAAACTGGGGATAAGTGAGGTACTGGCCCTGGAACCTGTTTGGTGGAAAAGGGGTATATGAGGTACTGAGTAACTAGCTAAACTTCTGCGCTTACTTATGTCTTTATGCTACTCAAGAAAAAATGTTGTGATACCAACAGCAAGGATGGTACTGATTTATTTTCCATTATTTATGTGGCCCTCTGGCAGACCCTTCCTCAAATCTTAGGAATTCAGACGTTTCTCCATCGCTGTAATTATTTGTTTATAGCCTTATGGCTTTGATTATTTCTCCTGCTATGCCTCAGTGATGTCCTCCTACAGTGATCAAATAGCTGAAGGATAGAAAACCACACAGGCCTTACTCACCAGCCCACTGGCCCGTCGTGATTATCCACAAACCCGGGTAGACGCAGCACAAAGCAGCCTGATTACCACCTGACCGTGGGCTGCTTCCTCACAATATGGATGACTCTGATGGAACTGCTGGCTTTGAAGTCCCTGAAAATCCCACGCTCCATCTTCCTACCCAACGCTTATTTTCTCTTCTTTTAAACAAAAAAGATCCTCATTTCATCAAATATTTGTCTTCTTAGATATACTGGAGTTCATTAAATGAGGTTTCTGGACCTTTAGTCCCATTAAGCTCCTTTGTATTACAGACTGTTATCTTGTTTCAGCTAGATGCTTAAAAGTGACTTAACACTTGAGCTCATTAAAGCGGGAAAAAAATCAATTAATTAGTCATTTTTCCACGTCTGCTTCAGTTGCACTGATAATGGTATTAGTTTTGGAGAATGAGGGTTGTGGGCTTTGATTTATGCCTTGAGCAGGCTGCCACCTTAGAAGTCCAGAATGTCATTGAAGAAGTGCTAAGACCTTTAAGACCTGCAGCATCTGAGGGTTTCTGTTCATTCTTACACCTGATGACTAACTCTTACGGTCACTGTGTCACATCAAAGGCTGATAGCTCAGAGGAAAGAAATCCAATTCCTCAGGACTACTGTACCAGAAGAGCAGCAGTAGACAGACGGCTACCTGTCAGGTTTGGATTTTGAAACCCATGCCTACATCTGCTGGCTGCAATCTGAGAAACACTTAATTTGTGTATATAGCTGTTGCTTTTTAAAAAATATCCCCAAACCTATTAAGGTTTTATGTTCGCTAATATATAGTGCATTATGTGCATAAATCCCAGACAGGATCGGTCTTCAAACAATCAATGCAGTGACTTGTGCGAGCAAGGACTTTGAATGACATCAGGAACTTTGGAAATTCAGCACAAAACATTGACTTTATTACATTATCGGACCATGTTGTTGGTGAGTGAGCTGCCAGATGAAACCGAATGGAGTGGCTCCCTTGATGGCAGCTGTTTTGATGTGAAAGCAGCAGGATCCACGTCGGATCCTCAACACACTGTCCTTGTTTTCATCCATTTAAACGGTCATTGCCTTATTCATGACTACATGTGGTGCCAAGCTATCAGGCAGTTGTTAATACCAAACAGTAGTCAACAAAAAACACAAGCTGTGGATGGTATTTTTTTATTTTATTTTGTATCTTTAACTCTTAGTTAAGTCTGAGAAGCTGGATTTGTTTTTTCTTTGATTGTTGCAAATTCAAACACACTACCTGAATAAATGTCACTCAGAATTCACCAGCACTTATAATTTACTCTGAAATAATCCGCTCTGTTGTCGGCAGCGGTGGCCCAGTTTCACGCTGACTTTCAATCTGTCAGAATAGTCAATATTTTGAAACCACGCATATTCTGTTTTAGTTTGAACTTTTACATTTGTGAAAAAAATATACAGTGATTTTATAAAAGTTATCTTTAGTCGGAGTCTCATTTTAACATGTTGTAGTCACACGTGACAGAAAACATGTTCAGTGGAGTTTAATATTCAAACAGTGTGATGTGAGCAGCCAGATTGTACAAAAAACACATATTTTACATTATGCAACTTTTATTGTGCTTGACTACACATATGGGAGCTTATAAGAAATATCATGCGGTTAGTCTGCAGTTTGTCGTCTTATTAGCTCCATGTTGCTGATTTATAACAAAGAAATTCTGTTTCTCACACACAGCAAAACTTATAGTGAACCTTGTGAAACCACAGCTGTAGCTAACATCATTTTACAAAGCTTGTCAAAAGCTTTAGGAGACAGAGGCAAGTAGTTCGAAGACTGGAGTCGGCCCCTCACAGCGCCTGGCGGGGCAAGGTCACCTCCTTTCTGCCCCGTATCGAATGCCAGTTGACAAGAGAAAAACATGCCTTCCTTTCTCTGACACTTAAAAGAACCATTCAAGGATTTAGTTGGGTTATTGCTGCTTTTTGATGACGCAACACTGAGTAAATACTTGTGCACCCTGGAAAACTTTTTCGCTCCACTGGTAGATTCCTGCAGCCCACTAGTGGTGTGAGCCTGAGCACATGCTCTGTCATCCATATTCATTGCATTCCAAGTATTTATTCATTCGCTGAGTAATACTAATAAGTAATATGAATGATTAATGAATTAAAAAAACTGATGCAAGAAAATATAAATGAATTGCAAAAGATGACGATCAAATTATAGGACATGCAACCTCATGGTTCATTACCGAAACACTGTTTAATCATGGTCTTTATAGCACAATTGTAAATTAAATAATTGTAAAACCTTTATGCAAATGATGCATACATTGGAAATGTGAGCTCCTGCTGTCTTATCCTCACACGCTCCATGAAGCAGGGATTGTATTTGTATGGGAGACAGCAGCGGTGACATTTCCAGGTGGCTTTGCTGATGGAGGAAAGACAGCGAAGCAAAAGGATTTAAAATCTTATTAGAATCAGTCCTATTTTTATGCAAAAGAAAACTTTAAATGGCCAAAAAGGGACACATATTTTTTTTAAAAAAAACACTCCTCAGCTTGTCTCCCACCAAACTCACTTCACTGTGCTGTCTGCACTAAGCTATTTCCAAACCACCAATGTGCCAGAGATCTGTAATGGGTGACTTTTTGCAACATTAACTATTTATTGGAATTCTGTGCCGCACCTTCAAAATCCCTCCCCCTGCCATCCATTATCCTTGAGGAAGAACAATGCATGGATGTGAACACAAATTCTTGGAGAGGATGAATTTGAGTCCATTTTTCTAACCTGGCAATTCATTTGTCATCTTCACAGCCTGAGGAGCGACTGCTACCTCCCAGGTCTCTGATTAAACAGGAGAGAATTAATAACAGGTGTCTGAGGAAGGGGAGGCTCTGCCTATTGGGAGAAAAAAGATTCTTTTAGAAGAAAGGCCAAGCAATAAGCTACAATCTGCAATTAGAGTAAAAAGAGCAGCAGGCACCTTGAGCCAGAGTATATTTGCTGTGTCCTGTCAGCCCGACCCAATGGCCTGTAGCTTTGTAAAGAAAAATATTCCAGCTTTATGGAAACACATGAAATTATTAGAAATTTATTAGGTAGAGTTTGCCGTTAATGAATATGCTCCTTGATACAGTGATGATTGATCTCTGTAAACCGCTCCAAAGGAAAGATGCTGTAGTCTTTCCTAATAAATCTATATTAAATCTGTGATTTATGCCCATACATAGCTTGCCCTTTAAATGTATCACAGATGGAAAAAAATAGAGCGCTCAAGGTGCACGCTGGAAGCCAAGGTAACGAATTCAGGAGAATCTTTGATTACCTCTAATGTGGTTATAGGTAATGGTGACCTGTCTCTAAGGAGCCAAGCCAGAGCTAAATTATATTTCAAATCCATTAAACCTTACCTCAGATCCATGATTTGCTTCTAGCAAGCAGCTACCCAGGGCAGCGGGTAATTGAATTTCAAACCTGAAGCCAGGAAGCAGATAGGCCCCTGAGCTAAGTCCTCTGCACGAGGTGGGATACTGTTCTGCATAAAGTCTTGATTTATTTGTGCCTATCACATCTTGTTATGGCTCGCTCTCTGCCACGGAGAGGAATAACCCCATTTGTTGAAACAACACTTATGTGGAAAAATTAGATCGCAATGACCAACACGACATATATAGTTATTAAATTTAGGGACTTCACCTGGCTCCCGCTGAAGAGGCTAAATTCAAGAGGGTGGAGGGACATGCTTGATTACACCGACATAAAAAAAAAATCTGTACAAGGCTGTGTTATGCCATGCTTTGATATATCTGATTCATTTGCACTTTCTTCCAGACATATTAGGATCATTGAGCCCCGAGGATCTTCACTTTACATACTGTTAAGTGTAGATTAAGGCTGCTACGTCCTTTTATTACACAGCCCATTTTAAAATGACCTCAGATCAGTTATTGGATGAGGTAATGGATCAAAAATAAAGGTAATAAAACACATCAAATAAGAATTTGAGATCCCATTTAAGTGGGTGTTGAAATAGAAAACCGTCTTCATGAGGTTTTAATTCAGCCTGGTGACAGCTGGACTGAGCCATAACCTTGATGTGTCTAATTGCTTACAGTGGGCTGAACTCTCAGGGAGACTCTGGACAGTTAATCGGAGGGATCATGCACTCAGGGAAAAGTATTGGCTCCTCTTTCTCCTTGCTGTCATCCTTGCTATTTCAGGACATCCCTCACTGGAGTCAAGACAGACGACACCAAACTCGATAGTGAATCAATCATTAGACCAATTTACCAATTAGGCTCATTGTACTCTATAAATAAACACATCACAGCCCTTCCATGCTCTGCCCCTTAAGATACTGTCTCAACATTGAGTACGGCAATCAGGGAGCACAGGCAAACACATCACATCGATCAGGGACCGCTGTTAAACTTCCTTTGGCTGGGAAATCATCTCCTCCTGCATGTGCTGTCATGAACAGACTAAATATACCTCAGCATCAACTCTGCTTCACGGTGTTTGGCTGTTTTGTATTTGCAAACTGTGACCTATTCAAGTCATGTATGCACCATACGTACAGTATATGCACTTGGTTCTTATTACTCACTGACACATGCATAATCTGCGGCTTATGAACACCCACATATACGAAGAATTATCCAAGCATAAAGCATCATTAATAATGTAAGGATTCCTCAGGGATTCCTATTAGTTTAAATTTAGCAACATGCACGCAGCAGCATTGTGTTTCTAAATGGATGAATGTCCAATAAAACGGGCATTGCAATTCACTGAGGTAGCATCTAAAACGTTTGGAAACACCAGAGTTAAGATTTAAAGACCTAGTGTATAATTCATAGTGGAAAGAGAGGCTTTGTAATGATACAACAGCTCTTGGCATCGTCACCTCCCCTGGCAGGCCGTCTCCTGCTCTCAGCCTCAATGCTGGAGCTGCCACTGCTGCTGCTGCTGCTGGTGCACAGCCTGCCAGAGCTCCAGCATGCTCTACCCACCTGTCACCATGCAGAGAAAAACATTTCATTCACACCGAAGATACATGCCACTAGCTCTCATGGAGAACCACAAGCATTTACAATAACTGTCAAATCCCTGAGTTTTTGGGGGAGAATATCTACAGCTTTATCTGATATGCGTATCTGCCTTTCAAGGCATGAGCATACTGAGACAGCGAATGTCAAAGTCGGCATCACTTCATTTAGCAGATACAGCGACATTTACAGGGAATGTCCTGGTGGTATAGACGGGCAGAGACATATCAGGAAGCAGGAATGAAACCCAATCCATGCTAACATGCATGTAACGGGATGAAAGTGCAGAATGGAGAAGACAGTAAGTACAGCGTAGATATCATCAGGCTCCATCCGTTGTAACAAAGAAGTTATTCATCATGTTTGGTAAGACTATTAAGGAAATCCTGTGCAACATAATACATGGTGCAACACAGAGTAGAGCGGCTCTGAGAGTCTTTCAACACCAGTGTTGCTTCAATGGACGACCTCCCAGAAACTGAGTGCATTCCCAGAATAGAAAAAGAACTGGTTATTGACTCTGCAGTACGCCCAAGTGGGCTTTATGATTTAGTGCAGTGAGCCGTCAACTCTCCGAGCAATGTGCAGCAAACAAAAAACATTTTATCAATATTCCATCAGGCAGGAGCCCTCTCCCTGTTAATATAGTGCCCAGACGCATCTTAGCACCCCAGAAGATCGTGCATTCAGGCAGCAGCTGCCCTGCAGCTCTTGAGACAGTGTTGAATTAAATGGATGGAGCGCCACTGGCCAAGTGATGTGGTTTTTTTTCTCATTTTTTATCTCAAAAGATACTGTCACTCCTGGTTAGCTGTTTCACACTAATGTGCAAGGCAGTGTTAGAGCTATTCAAAATAATAGAAATAAATATATACCAATAATTAAAGTTTATTATTAATGTTCATTACATTTGTGGAAACATTTGTGTGATTATCACTGCTTTATTTCTGGACAGCAGTCTCAATGCTTCACTAAGAAGAAGAACCAGAGAGGGAGAAACATGCAATATTATTTTATTTTTTATAAGCATTTTTGGAGATTGTTAAACTCCTTGTTGAGCTGAAGTTTGTTTGATGCCATACAGATAGCTACAGTGGGACTTTGTCTTCTGCACTGAACTTTGTTCTACTGTTTGTTTATTGGTTAATAAAAGAAAGTGAATTCAGTGCTGAAATGACTTATACACCAAGCAGCCATGTTTCTTTTGGCTCTGTACTGATGACAGTGTCATGCTAAACAACAAATGTGTCTGTTTTCCCCGACACTGTTTAGATTTATTCCATCTGCATTATTCATATCAGCTATTTAGCTTTTATTCAGATTGACATAAGTAAGTGCAACAGTAGTGTGAGTGTATGGACGGCGTGAAGGATGGAGAGAGGAAGTCGGGTGTCTGATTGAAGTGGGAAACATTTATTCTTTTTCTTTCCTGTCTACTTTGAAAGGCAGGTGAGAGCACAGTTGTTTTAACAGTAATGACCTGGTCAATAGGCAGGAAATCAGAGTGAGAGAGTACACAGTCTAGCAGGTGTTGTTTGTCAATGACATGGCTGAGGAGAGTGTAATTTTGAGAAGACAGACTTGGATCTGAGCTCTTGGGTTTTACAGACCCAGTGCTTGGAAAATTCAGAAACAGAGTCAGGGTGGATCTTGGATTTCGTTCTCTTGTTTCTCCCAAACACATGCTTGTTAGTTGAGTTGATGAGTCTGAATTGAGCGGAGGTGTGAGCCTGTCTGTCTGTCTTTGTGTGTTGGCCCTGCGATACACTGGTGTCCAGGGTGGACCTCGCCTGTTGCCGGCTGGGATAGGCTCCAGCAGACCCCCACGACCCAACTGGATACCAAACTTGTTTCCTGAATTAACATCTATCTGACACACTTAGTAAAAACTAGACAAAGGCTGGATTTATGTCATGGTTTTAAATTGCATCGATTTATTGCAGAGTTGTTGCTTTGAGTGTGTCTACCTCCTTTCTACAGCCTAAAAAACTGCTTCACAGTGCCAGGAGTTCAGCATCCTGATTGAAGTTGTGGACTGAAATGAGAAAATGTGATATGTGCCACACCTTCCCATTGCTCCAGCCAGTCTGCAGCTTACTGCAAATTACTTGGCTGCTCTGTCCCAGCCTGATGATTCTATTTATTTGACAGAAAGCTCAAAATAAAGTACACCCCTAGTGAATTGTATTGGTTATTAATGATTGATTTCTGGGATATTGTAGCTACTGTGTAATGCTGCAGAAAACCTGTGCTGTGTGGGGAAAGATAGAGAATATTTAAGCACAATTTGCATCTGGCTTATCTGGCTTTTATGCTTCTGTCTTTTCGCTTTACTCACATTTCTCAGTGTAATTTATACTATGTGCTGTGACTCAGGTGCTCAGGGAAAGGAGGGTTTCTGCGGTGAAATCAGCAAGACGGCGCTCCGTGAAGGGACACAGGATGTGTCGCGCTGCTTATGTTGTGGATTATCATATTCATCATATGGCAGCTTGCCATTAAACATGGTGGGGTAATCCAAACAACCCTCTGTGATAAGTAGATGCTGCCGCAGATGATTGCAGCCCTGAGGAGAGGCGAGTTGAGCTGCTGAACCGAAGCCCAGTCCAACCAGCAGAGGAGAGGGCCACAGACTGCACTGTGATGAGCCCTCTTCACAGCCATCTGAGAAATAGATGACACTTTACTTTGAGTGGATATTAGAGGATCCATGCCCTATGATCACCACTAAATACTCCGATAGGTTGTTTTTTTTATGATTAATGAAATCAAATCAGTGAAATTTGCAGCTCTTTTGTTTTTGTTAATTAATTCAAAAATGTATTAAACGTGAGGACACTTGTATTAGTTTTGATTGTTTGGAGAAAAAGAAATACAGAAATAATCCTAACATATCTTTTATTTATTTATTTATTTATTTTTAATTGTTCTGAGCTTTTATTTTGGTGAATAGGAACATTCCCATCCTACCTGGTTTGCTGCTATTTCCACAACTAACAGACTGGAGTCTAATGAAGTAAAGCAACAACATAAACACTGCCTCTATAAATCAAATGCTTCGTTTCAGCAGGAACGAGTGGGTTCAAGGTTGGAAGACTGAAATTTGACTGTTGAGACTGAGCCTGATGGTAAATCCTGAAAAGATGTGTAAAATTACTTCCATATGTTGTAGTAGCTTATCCGAAAGTTAGAACAGATTCTCGCTTTTATTTGATCTGGGCTTTGGATTCATCTCTTTTTGGTAATATAAAAACAGGCCTGTTACAAGTGAACCAGTATCTGCAGAATATTAACTTATGGACGGTTAAAGTTTACCGTGCGTTCAGATGAGAGCAAAACTGCAAATTCATAAAAGCGCTGACTGAAGTGTATCCTTGAAAACACTCTATGTTTAAGTGTGCGAGCAGGAACATTTTCATTTTCAGTGTCAGTTGAAAAGCCACATCCCACTGGTCTGGAAGCTTTGCTGAAAGCCAGCTGTGAGCTCGAGGTTGAATGCGGACAGTTTGGACAGCGACCACATCATAATTCTCTCCTGGCGAAATGAAATCAGCCAAAGAGCGAGTAGGTGACCCCAGCAGAATACAGGAGAAAGCGAGGGATGTGCAAACTTGCCGACACAACATATTATATGGTCCTTCAGTCTTGGCACAGTGGCAAATGAGGGATTTGATGGGGGAGCACTAG
Organism: Pseudochromis fuscus; assembly: GCA_900323345.1. NCBI lineage: Eukaryota > Metazoa > Chordata > Actinopteri > Pseudochromidae > Pseudochromis > Pseudochromis fuscus. The sequence goes on along the minus strand of OOFC01050580.1, from coordinate 44,637 downwards.
AGCAGTGGCTTGAGTGGCAGAATGCTCTTAAAGCCCCAGCTAGTTCTAATGAGGCAGCTTGATGTAGCAACCAGGTCCACTGGGCACAGGAAGGACCAGATGTCGCTCGTACACTCACTCAATCCTTCCAGCACAGCCTGCATTCACCGTTCAGCCCATCTGCTGCTACCAAGCACAGTCAATATTTAGCCACTGGGAAAAGGACAGACACGCTCTGCACCTGGATCATTATAGTGCCTCTGGAAAATTGGAGGTATTTTTCCTCTAAGCCTAACTAAGAAAAAGTAAACAACTTATTTTCAGCCCACTCTCAGTAACCCCTTGGACTTCACCTCCTGATGTTTGAGATTCTTCTTTTCAGCTCCCTCAACAGTGTATACTAATGAGGAGAAAATCTAACACATCTCGCTGCTAGGACACATCCAGGAACAGTTGAATAAGCCTCACAGCTCATGTTGCATGACTCAGCAGTGAATCATGGGTCGCCAAGGCACCACTGAGCGCTAACTGACATGCAATATGCCAATTCTCGCCTGAAGATGAGACATTAACAAATTACTGAAGAAGAGGAAAAATAACGAATCCATTTCCTGCAGAGAAAATGGTTGAATATCTTTCTCACTTTGTGTGACAAGTGTCTGTTATATTATTTTGCTCAAGGCAACATGATCCGCAACAGTGTTAACAAGGCTTACATGGACAAGTGTTAGCAGTGAAACTTTAGTTAGGGCTGCAAACTCATACCAAATGTATTAATTTCTTAGATTATGCATCACCAGTTTACTTCTGGTTCATTTCCATGTTAATATGGACAGTTGTTGTCCCCGGCTCCTCCTGTCCACATGTTGAAGTGTCCTTGGGCAAAACACTGAACCCTAAGTTGCTCCCAATGGTGGCTAGCGCCTTGCATGGCAGCTTGGTAGCAACTGGTGTGTGAGTGAATGGGTGAATGAGTTTCCTTTTAAAGTGCTTTGGGACCTAGCTAAGGTCAAGAAAGCACTATATAGAAGTACTCCATTTACCATTTACCATTTTAATATTTGCCTCATAACTTAGTGTACAAAACAACTGTAGACTGTATCAAGAATGGACAAGGCTAATGTGACTTTATCCATGGACACTGCCCAATGAGACTTGAATTCTAGTGTGTTCTCACTGAAGAACCGACCTGTCAATCTACTTAATTAAACCTGACAGGCAACACACACAATTCTAACACTACAACTGTTTTAACAAAAAAACGTACAACATAACAACAACATGTAATTACAACATTTATAAATCACAGTCTTGTTATGATTTTTTTTTTTTTTTTTCAGATGGACCACCAGGTCAGCAAGAAGCTGACTTTAGCTGATTAAATCACAATGACTTGAAATATTTCCCTGGTTAACCATATTGTGTTTAAAAATGTCCAAATTTGAATTGAGGTCAATTGGAGCCAGATTTGTTTGGAGCCTGCACCTAGTGGTCACCGAGGGCATCACACTCATTTTTGAGACCCAGCTCCTTCGTCCACTTCTGTAAACAGTTTATGAAAACAACACTCAACTGTGGTTGCAACTGTTGCAATTATACCAATAACTTAATAAATGTATAAACTGTCTGAAGTACAGTTTTTTTATATAGTTCTTCTAAATTTGTAATGTCCACTTGCTTTACCTTAATGTGGCGACTCTATTTATATAAGATTAAAAGCAGCAGCAGGTTCCCAGCTGGCCCAGCTGTTACAGTTTATAATTGATCTCTGCTGATTGAAACACATGTAACACATGGATTGTGATGAAGGCATCTCTTGGGCAACGATGTGCTGATCCTCTGGAGGTCGGTGCGGTGTTGAACATAATGAAACACCCATAAAATTGAGTCAACTTTTCAAAAATGTAAACACGTAGCAAGCTTTATAAAATCCTTCCTTCCACTACCACGTCTCTGGCAAAATATTTATTACCTCCATGTGCAGCAGAGCGCTCCTGCAGGTTTGTGTATGTGTGCTATGCATTTCTGCCTGTGTTAGCTGTTAAATGTCTTTAAGGAGAGACAACCTGCAAAAACCCCGGAGACTATATCTCGTGAGTTCCTCTCCCAGCATGTCCTGTGCGGCGTGCAGTCACTCCTGTGGGGTGCATCGCAATTTAAATTCATAGAGGAGCATTCGTTTTTGCATCTGTTTGCACAAGGAACTTAAAAGGATGTGTTCATGTCAGTTATTTACCAATAGGAAAAACTGGTGTTGTTTTACCACCAAGTTAAAAATTGGATGTTGGCATTTTCCTGTGTGCCTCAGATGAGCTGAAGAACTCTTATTGGAGTTAATTTGCAATGCAGAGAGCTCTTCATATTCACTAATTGTTTGGCATGAGCCTTTTATGAAAATTAAGGTGATTAACAGTCATTGTTTTCTTTTTAAACTTTTAGCACATGTATGTTAAAATATTTAACATCGCCGTGTGGTTTTCAAGTCAGTTAAAAGTGAGTCAAAGAAAGTTGAAAATCTTTTTAGATTCCCTTGGAGGATTAGGCCGCTGCACTTAAGTAACAGCTAAAACCCCTGCATCCGCTTTTGGTATTAAAACAGCCACAAGAGAAACAGCTCGAAAATGGAGCAAAACCAAAGGGACAGTCTGAGGTTTTGTCCAGATAAATAGATGGATGTGAAGCATCTAGTCGAGCTGCAGGTTGCCCTTCACAGTATTTATGAAGTTATTATAAAAACATCCAACCATTATCCAGAGCTGGTGAGTACGTTAGTCGAGACGTCTGCAGCTCCTGTTGGACGACCCAGACAAAACATTTTAATCCAATTTTATACACATGCATCACAATTTACTGCTTGTACACCCTGCTCTTAAAAACCAATATTACCAACAAGAAAGCTGCTTATAACAAATACAAAAAGAGGAAAAATGTAGAAAAATACAGAATTTTTCACCTTTTCAAAGACCACAGCACATAAAGCACTAATGTATTTTATATAACAGGTCAGGTGGCTTTCTGTGGAGTAAAATCTCACTGGTGTGCACTTCACCATTATACACTCAGCACCGCCATCACCTGCATATCTGTTTATAGCTTCAGGGTGATAACGCAAAACTTACGGCGAACGCGGGAACGCATCTAGTGGCGTGTTGTCACATCGAGACATGAAACCCATGAGCTAAGTGCCATGTTTTCACGTCATTAGATACACATCTAATGGGGCTGTTATGAGGCCAGTGCGCCTTGAGGGCAAAACTGCCCTTTTCTATTTACGCCTCTGTAATTACATCAACGCCGCACATAACAGACACGATGCACAGTAACACCCCCGTGAAGCCTCTGAAGAACCAGGGCAGCGCTTCTCCGGCGTAACTGATCGCTCAGAAAAGTACACAAGATGGAAAAATCATGAGATATAATTGGCACACATGTTGTTTTTTTGAGTGTTTTGCTGCTAAAGAGGAGGAAACAGTGAGGTAAATAAAGCAGAAACGACTTCAGTTGGAAGTCTCCATAAGATTTCTGAAAAGTAAAGTAAAATATTTTATGTGAATTTAAAAAAAAGAAAAAAAAATCTCTTTATAAAACAACATTAGTTGCCATTGTGGAGCACTGGTTTCCCTGTGGCTATTATTATTCTTTACTAGTTCCTCCTTGTCAATAGTTTCAGGGTAAATTGAGGCCCATGAGTGGAGTGCAGGGTTGTCTTTCTGTTCTGTCAGTTTTCATGCCCTTCAATCGACAGCATACAAAATGAGTGTGCCTCTATCCTTGTAAACACAAGATGATAAGGCAAGCAGCCCTCATAATCTCCTCCAATTCCCATGCCCTACTGCTGCGCACATCACACACATCTTGGAGGGTTCATTTCCATTTGGATTGGAGGCCCAGTTCAGGGATTTCTGTTGTCGTTTCAGCCAAATGCCTTCAGCGGAGGCAGGTGCATCGTCTGTTTTCATCTGAATAAACACCTTCTGCACGGTGCACTGTGTTTACTGTCAGAAACGTTTTGGTGTAATTGGCCCAATACAATGTTTATGAAAGTGCATTAAATGAAATTGAGATAGTATCTAAACCGACAGCTTCATCATTTTTTCAGTGGTTCCCATCAAGTGTGTGTGCTTTGCTACAAAGGAGGCGGTGAGTGAAGGAATAAGCTTAAACTGCTTTGAATGTCAAGCATCTCGCACTTGTTGCTGAAGTACCCGGTTCAGTTTGCAAACACACGGATTGCAAATAGCCAAACAGTCTCTCCTGGACTCCCACAAGTTTGAACTGAAAAACCAACAATGCAGTAGTGAGAACAAAGTTATTGAAGTTTTTGATATTTTGTGGAATATTCAATCACTTGCTTTGCTCATATACTGAACAAAATTATAAACACAACATGGCATGTTTTCAAGGAAATTTATAACTTCTTTGTCTGGCTTAGATATCAATATTTACAGCAACAAAGAGTGATCAATTTCTGACCCATGACAAAGAAAATATGCAAACAATGCACCCGGCAGCATGTTCAAAATGGCGTTCAATTACACCTGGGGTTGAACCCCAATTTTCACATCAGCCAATATCTGGTATGTCCCCATTTGCATCACGTAGTGCCACACATCTTTGTCTCATTGAGTTCATTAAATTGTTTATTGTGTCCTGGGGAATGTTCTCCCACTCGTCCACAACAGCTGTACGCAGCTCCTGGACCGTGGATGGCACTGGTACTCGGTGACGTACACGTACATCCCAGATGTGCTCGATGGGCGACATGTCGGGTGAATACACTGAATTGTGGACACCTACAGGTCCCGCAACCGTTCGAAGTGACTTTCCAGTCTGCAGCACGCCAATGGCACGTTCCCTCACGACTGCTGGCATCTGTGGCATCTTGTTGACAGGACACAATGCACGGTTTGCACCGACTTTTTATTGTCCCCAGTCTAAGGAGTGGCCATGACAGGGTGACGCTGCTTGATGAGCATGTCCACAAGACACACATGGTTGATCAACAGATTTACTCATAACCAGAAATTGCCGTCACGTGGAATATCAACAAAACAAAGCCTCCAATAATTACTCAGTATGACCACAAACAAATCTTGCATATTGTGACCTGATTGAGCAAAGCGCAAAAAAATAACACAACAATATAACATGTTGCGTTTATAATTTGGTTCAGTGTACATGAGTAAAATTTTAGTCTACATAAACTCTAGAAACTATTTTATTGGTAGTCATTTAGTTGTTTTTGCCCCAACAGGTTTTTGTTTTTTTGTTTTGACATTTTCTCTCTCATTAAAAAAATAAAATAAAATAAAATAAGAAAGTGCAAATGCTGATCCAATTACAAAAAGTCATTTATGAATTTTATTTGGATGTTTTAGAAAGGCTTTTATAATGGTCACCGTATGACATGACCAGTGCATGGCACAAGAATGCTGAGTGGTATGCCAGGTTAGGTTTGACCTGCTCCTTCTCCTTTCTTGGGCTTCAGATAGCACCACTGGCATTTTTGTGAAATGGCATTTTGACATTTCCCAGAAGGAAAGCAAATGACTGAATAGCTGAATACCACCGTGGTTCGAGTCCTACGGGTTCAATACCATACTCCAAATTTCTGATGTGAAAAAAGCACCACACAAAAAAGGTTTATGCAGATAATGACATCGCCTACAAAGTCATTTTTAAATAAAAACTAATTATCTTACAAAGTAAAAGTAGTATCACACTAATTAGGGCACAGACTTGTCACTTTGACCTACAGTATTAAGGTTTTAGACTTCCCTGGAGAGTGCTCCTCAAGAACAATAAAAGGTGGTTGCGACACAGGTGCTTCATCATGGACATGTGCATACAAGACGAGAGCATCAATTTCATGTCATAAAAGTGCCTGCATGTCGTGCACAGATTTTTGAAATCTCAAAGTAATTAAAAAAAAAAAGATGGGAGATAGCAAATTATTCTCTGTATTTTCTGAAAGCTATGCAGAGCCAAATTCCTCAAATATGAGTCATCGTGGTGTCTTCTGGGCAGAATCCTCTGATGAAATACTTCATTGCTTTCACACAGTATTGCACACACTCACACACAAAAAAATGATGCTCATATACTAAGACATCTCAAATTGTATTGTATAGAGCTGAATCTATGTACATATCATGTTGTTGTTTCCAAAAAGTAAATATGTCTCCATCCAAACTCCATGCAAATTTTAACCAAATTTCAAGAAAATCAACAAAATAAAGTACCAATACTGCACGTTTCCACCCGTGACCATTTTGTAAATAATACGAGTTCAGATAAATTTGATTCAAATAACTGAAGGTGCTAATTTTCCTGATGGGTACAAACCAGAGCTGAGAAAGAGGGCACAACAAGATCAGTGTAATAAAAAGAGCTCTAGTCAAACCTCAAACAGTGAAAAACAATGTAGAAAATATTATGGAAACCTGCCATTTATCTCTGTTTCATGTATTAATTTGTGGAACGTTACAGTTTCCTTATCGTCCCACACAGATGGCTGTTTTTGTCTGCCGCTATTTTTCCTCTCTCCGGTGGAGCAAAAGCTTCAGTGGACGTTTTAGTCACATGCTTCTTGTACGTCATGACTGATTTGCCAAATCTCTTTCATTGCACTTCATTGCTCGAGGCTCTACTTGAGAAACAAATGCAAATCAACAAACACGAGCTTTACCAATTCGATGGTATTTAGACAACAAAATAATGATAATACAGAAAGTTCAACAAATGACTGAAACGACTTGCAAATGTAGAAATTACTTCCAAATACAGAAACACTGCAAATGGAAAGGTTTGCAGGAGACACATAAACATGACCGACATGACCTGGACAAACTTGATATTACAGTAATTTTAGTGCATAATAAAACAAACACATAAAACACTTGAGAGTTAACTTTACTAACTTTGGGGGCCACAAACTTTTGCAACAAAAAGCAACGTGTTCCAGCCGGGTCCATCTGTCAGCTGTGTGATGAGAGCAGGAGGGTGGACACAAGAGCAGATACAACCAGGCAGTTTAGATGGTTTATTTCAAAATGCAAAACAGAGGCTTACAGGCAGGTTGGCAGGCAGTCAGGTAACAGAAAACAGGAACAATCAGGAATTGGAACGGCGATCGGGAAGCAAGTTGATATGTGAATGTGTGAGTGACAGTCTGGCGAGGAACAATGGCAAGATGGCAGGTATAAACAGTGCCAGTCCTGACCTCCCTTGGGCCCAAAGCTAAATTTTGTTAACACAGTCACACCTAACACACCAGTGCTCCCACTACAGTCCTCCCTCCTAAAACAGTGGGACAGATCTTTCGCAATATGATACATAGATGGGTATACTTTATTGATCCTTTGAGGCAAAACCACATGACAGTGAAGAATATGTACAATATATCTAAGATTAAAAAAAATGTGTATGTGCTGACAATAACAGTAACCTTTATGTAAATAAGAAATTCTTTACAATATAAAATCTAGAAAAAATTAAATAGTTGAAAGCACTTGGAGAACACAACCCTCTACCACGGCACAATCCAGTAGTAATGATGCTATGGACAGAACACTGTTGCCCTCTTGTGGTGAAACTGCAACAGTATCATATTAAAACAGTATTACAGATTTCTTGGGATTTTCTTCAAACAGAATTCCATCCTCTGATATTTGGCAATATCTCATATCGACAAATTAAATGAATTAAATGAATAAGATCTGTTCAGTAGTTTCCGTAGTGTTCTGTAGCAAAAAGGCACCTCCTTGGAAAGGTTTTAACACCGAGATTTGCTTCTGCTGCCTGATAATTAGTCAAATCCTCACAACATTATACAGATAACTTTGGCTATAGAGTGTAAAGGTAAGACTTTGCTGTCCATCTTGCATTAGACCAAACTTGTAACCCAATTTGGCCTAAGAGACCTGAACTTATTTTCTTGTTTTAAAGTTATGTGCACCTAAGAGAAGTGCCATCACAGCCAAATCAATTGTGTGTATCAAAAGTAAGAGTTAGCACAACAGTATACTGGTTGGCACTGTCACCTCACAGCAAGAAGGTCTGAGTTTGAATGGGGCTTTTCTGTGTGTGGTCCATCCAGGGTGTAGCCCACCTCTCACCCATTGCCAGCTGGGATTGGATAAGCAGGTATAGAAGACTGATGGTTGAAAAAAGTAAGAGTTGTATTTCACTGCAACACTTTTAAGGCATAGATCTCAGAAATTACAACAGCCTTGGATGTGTTTAACAAGCAAGCAAGACACAGGCACACTGAGAAGAGGCCCAGCTAGATTACCCAGAGTGAGAGTGATCCACTGCAAGTGCTGCAAGTTAGCACATCAGGGGTATTGTTACCTGTAGACATCAGACTCGGAAAGGCGAGAACTTGAGTTGACCAGATTGCTGTTCCCACAATTCACTCTCTGTAGTTTTTTTTTTTTTTTCTTTTGTGGCCGGGTGGATTGTTCGGCCTCATCCTCTCTGCATCTGAAGGTGCAAACACCGACACCTGCTTTGACACGAGGGAGAAGTAGGGACCCTTGCGTATAATTTGATTGGGGAATTGGGAACAGTTGAAGTGGGTGTGGCCGTCAGGTAACAGAAGCACAGTCTGAAGTGGATGAATTGTGGCAGGAGGCAGGAGTGAAATAAAGACTGGACAGAGAAGACAGCTGTGACACTGTGCCTTTTTGGAAAACCTTCTGTTGGCATTTTCAATACATTCAGGGGTGGACGACACAGGGGGGACATGGAGGACAGAAGGTGTGAACAACCCACTTTCTAGGAAAACAGACGGTTGTCCTCTTCGTCATGTTGATGTAAACATATCTATATAATTTTTATCTAATACAATAATGTAATATTCTATTCTCTGTGGAGCAAACTCAGGACATGTGTATGATAGCTAAAATCCAGTAAGTAACTGATTTGCAAAAATGTAACTGAGAATAAGTGATGCTTGCTACAAAATGCAGTACTTTACATTCTTGATATTGAACTGACCCTTTGAGACCTCTTAAACAAACTTTCTACCATGTATGTGTAAAGTGGGCTGTTCTTAAAATACTTAACCATAAAACTCATCAACAAATGTGTGTGTTTGTCCCATGATTAATGTAAAATGTTATCTGTATAACAAGCAGTACTGATAAGGTAAACTACATGAGATATGAGTTGGGGCCTGTTGGATAAGTTCACACGGAAACAGAAAGTGTTGAGACACAACTTTTCTATACAAAGTGAGAAACAGTTGAACTTCAGTCTCGTTTTAGGTTTGAGAGGCCTCCAGGTTCTAAACTGACCCAGTATGTTAGTAATCCAGCTTAGCAAATCAGGCTTCAGGTACAGCTTTTTCTTTTTTTGCCATCTCATCCTCGGAGCTATTTGGAACAGATCAGTTTTTACTGTCCCAGAGTCATGCACATTGAATTTCAATACTCCAACCATTTCCTAAAAGTTGATGCAAACTGTTTTAAGATAAATGAGTGAATGACCTGAGAGAAGACATCCACTGTTGGATGGCCTCTGTGAGCTTCAAACATCGAAACAAACCTTGATTAAAGTGATGTTTTTGTGTCTCTTTGTGGGTTTTGCATTTGGAACAGTCGTGCTGCTTTACAAAAATGCAAATGTCATACATTGTAAAATAACAGTCACATCTATGATGTAAATATAAACAATATAAACTAAGAATTTGCATAAACAGGTCAGTAAATAAGCACTTCACTGTGCCAGGAATGTACATGATTAACCCGTGCACTGTTTGAAATGCTTTGTGTATTCATCCATACAAAGGCACAGACTGTTGTTTTTTCTCCTATTTGTAAAGTGTTTGTATTATGACTTCAGTGTTTTAGTTACAGTTCTGAAATCACCTTGGTAAACTCTAACACTCATATCTTACAGTGCCTAGTTGGCTGGACTGAAATTTTGTCTCCTTAAAACTTTTGCAATGTATTTTTATATGCAACTAAACATGATTATTACCACAATGTCTTCTTGTTAAAATGTAAAAAGTATGATGAATATTTTCTAAATGTAAGACTTCCATTTTTATATTGTATTAAATGATGATTATCTTAATTTATTATGTTGGTATTAAATTTTGAGGCAGAACTTGTTCCCGTACATCACCTGAGTCATCAGTGACAAAACACAAATGTGCTAAAAACAGCATTTGGAAACATGAAGAAATATTTAATCAATTAATCTGCTTTTTTACTTCACTATTTCAGGATGAGACTGAAAAGATTAACAATTGTTGATTTAAAAATTCAAATCTATCCATCCCTCCATCCATTTTCTACAGCTTGTCTGGGTTGGGTCGCGGGGGCAGCAGCCTAAGCAGGGAAGCCCAGACTTTCCTCTTCCCGGCCACTGTCCTCCAGCTTTTCCTGGGAATCCCAAGGCATTCCCAGGGCAGCTAGATCATAGTCCCTCCATCAAGTCCTGGGTCTCCGTTGGGGTCTCCTACCAGTGGGACGTGCCCTGAACACCTTACCGGGGATGCGTCCGTGAAGCATCCTAATTAGATAGCTGAGCCACCTCATCTGGCTGTTCTCAGCGCAGAGGAGCAGCAGCTCTACTCGGAGCTCCTCCCGGATGACCCTATCTCTAAGGGAGAGCCCAACCACCCTACGATCTTGTTCTTTTGTCACGACCCAAAGCTCATGACCATAGGTAAGGATAGGGATGAAGAATGACCAGTAAATCGAGAGCTTTGCCTTTTGGCTCAGCTCCGACTTCACCATAACAGATCCGAGTCCACATTACTGCAGATGCTGCAACAATCCCCCTGTCAATATTCTGCTCTATCCTTCCCTCACTCGTGAACAAGACCCCGAGGTACTTGAACTCCTCCACTCGGGGCAGGATCTTCTCCCCGATCCGGAGAGGGCACTCCACCCTTTTCTGACGAAGAACCATGGCCACGGATTTGGAGGTGCTGATTCTCATCCCTGCCCGCTTCACACACGGCTGCAAACCGATCCAGCAAGAGCTGGAGGTCACGGCCTAATGAAACCAACAGGACCACATCATCTGCAAAAAGCAGTTACCCAATCCTGAGGTCACCAAACCGGACCCCCGCAACACCCTGAACTCTTCCACTTGGGGCAGGATCTCTTCCCCAATCTGGAGGGGACTCTCCACCTTTTTCCAGCTGAGAACCATGGCCTAAGATTTGGAGGTGCTGATTCACATCCTAGCAACTTCACATTTGACTGTGAACCGATCCAGTCAGAACTGAAGGTCATGGCCTGAAGAAGCCAACAGGACTGCATCATCTGCAAAAAGCAGCAACCCAATCCTGAGGACACTAAACCGGACCATAAAAGTTATGAACAGATTTGGTGACATGGGAAGCCCTGGCAGAGTCCAACCCTCACTGGAAACGGATCTGACTTACTGCCGGCAATGCGGACCGAGCTCTGGCACTGGTTGTATACGGAACAGATAGGGTTCGAATACCCCATACTCCTGGACAACCACCCACAGGACTCCCCAAGGGACACAGTTGAATGCCTTCTGCAAGTCCACTAAATACATGTGGACTGGTTGGGCAAACTCCCATGCACCTTCAAGGGCTCCACCGAGGGTGTAGAGCTGGTCCACCATTCCACGATCAAGACAAAAACCACATTGCTCCTCCTGAATCAGAGGTTCAACTATCCGGCGGACCCTCCTCTCCAGTACCCCTGGATAGGCCTTACCAAGAAGGCTGAGGAGTGTGATGCTCCTACAGTTAGTACACACCCTCTGGCCCCCCTTCTCAAAAGGAGGGACCACCACCCCGGTCTGCCAGTCCAGAGGTACTGCCCCCGATATCCATGTAATGTTGCAGAGTTGTGTCAACCCCACAACATCTATGGCCTTAAGGAACTCCGGGCGGATCTCATCCACCCCCAAGGCCCGGCCACCGAGAAGCTTTTTGACCACCTCAGCAACCTCCAGCCCCAGAGATAGGAGAGCCCTCTCCCGAGTCCCCAGGGTCTGCTCCTGGAAGATGTGTCATTGGGATTGAGGAGGTCTTCCCTCCACCGATCCACAATGTCCCGAGTCAAGGTCACTAATACACCATCCCCACCATACACACAGAGCACTGCTTCCCCCTCGGGAAGTCATTTTCCATGGCCTCACCACACTCCTCCCACATCTGGGTTTTTGCCTTGGCAACTGTCGTAGCTGCACTCCACTTGGCCTGTCAGTACCTGTCTGCTGTCTCCGGAGTCCCACAGGCCAAGAAGCTCTGATAGGACTCCTTCAGTTTGACAGCATCTCTCACTGCAGGTGTCCCCCAACAGGTTCGGGTGTTGCAGCCACAACAGCCACTGACCACTTTGCGGCCACAGCACTGTTTGGCCACCACAACAATGGAGGCACAGAGCCGGAGCATGGCTCACTTGGATTCAATGTCCCCCGCCTCCCCTGGTACATGGTCGAAGCTCTCCTGGGCTGGGATTTGAAAGTCCTTCTAATGGGAGACTCTGCCAGATGTTCCCAACAGACCCTCACAATACATTTAGGCCTGCCAGGTCAGGCACCTTCCCCAACTATCAGAGTCGACTCACCACCAGGTGGTGATCGGTTGAAAGCTCCGCCCCTCTCTTAGCCTGAGTGTCCAAGACATGCAGCCGCAAGCCCGACAATACAACCACAAAGTCGATCATTGAGCTGCAGCCTAGGATGTTCTGGTGCCAAGTGCAAACATAGACACCCTTATTATTGAATCTGGTGTTAGTTTCAGACAATCTGTTACAAGCACCGAAGTCCAATAACACCACTCGGGTTCAGATAGGGAGGCCATTCCTCCCAGTCACATCTCTCCAGGTCTCACTGTCGCTGCCAATGTTAACATTGAAGTCCCCCAGCAGAACGTTCCCCAGAAGGAGCACTCTCCAGTACCTAAGGACCCCAAAAAGGGTGGATAGTCTGAGCTGCTTTTTGAACCATAAGCACAAACAACAGTCCGGATCTGTCCCCGCTCCCGAAGGCGGAGGGAGGCTACCCTCTCGTTTACTGGGGTAAACTCCGACATGCAGGCACCGAGCCAGGGTGCAATAAGTATTACCACCCCTGCCCTGCACCTCTCACCAGTGACAACTCCAGAGTGGAAGAGAGTCCAACCCCTCTCGACAAGACTGGTTTCAGAGCCCTTGGCCCCTTCTAGGGGTAGTGAGCCCTCAGGAAGGATACCCGCATTACCTCTTCGGGCTGTGCCCGGCCAGGCCCCATGGATAAAGGCACGGCCACCAGGCGCTTGCCATTGGGCCTCACCCCCAGGCCTGGCTCCAGGCCCTGATGACCTGCGTCCAGGCAAGGGGAACTTTGAACCCTTTATTTGACTCATTATAAGGGGTCTGGTGAGAAATTTTAATCAAAAGCTGAATTTAATTTAGTGGAAATATACAGAAAACTTACGTCTTGCATGAAAAAGAAAACAAAAGAACCTACAAAGTGAGTGGAATGACACACCATTTGTTTCTTTGTTTTTGCTGCTCACTGTGTTTACCCATAAACTCTTCCTAATCTTACTTTTCTGCATTATGTTTTGCTACAGTGATACAGAGCTCCCAACAGTTAGAAATAAATCAATTTCTTTAAAATGCAACTGTGTATAGATTATGGATTTGCTTTCTTTGCTATCGCACACTTTTCTGGGAGTTAAAGGAGCTGGCAATGAAACATTTCCTGCTTTTATGCTTTTGTCGTTGTCATCAGTGAGGTCATGGGTAATGTACAGGGTAAGGTATAGTAATAATATGTTGATACAAATTTGATAATGAAGAGTTTTCTTTCCAAATGGGATGGCCAGATGAAGATAATAATATTAGTGCAGCAACAGGGAGTCAAACCATATAAGCAGTTCAGGTGACTGATTTATAGTGAGAAGCAGAACGGTTCAACAACCAGTTCTTGTGGTACACCAGAGAATATGAGGTAATCCTCCTTTCAAACCAAATATCGGGTATGATATATAAGAAGGATTGTCTGAATGAGGTGGATTGTTGGTGGACTCCTGAATATTTGGTTGTTTTTACAATCATAATAGTTCTTCAATTATTCAGTATAATACAAACCACCAAACATTAGAATATATTTCAAAATAGTCAGCATTCTGCATATTTTGTTATCTGTGGCGACCATGAGTTCCCCGAGAAAACGTGCAAATAAACAAAACACAAACACATCAGGAAAACACTTTTACCATTTTGACACTCCGGCTGCAGCATTTAGAAAAACAATCTACAACAACATTGAAAATACAGAAAACTCATGCAAATACTGAAATAAGCTGCAAATAATACAAATGAAAATCCTTCCTTGTTATTAGCTTGTGTTATGTCTATTTGCATGTGGTTTCTCGACCTGCAGTGCACTGAGTCCTAAGGGCTTCCATAGTTCACATAAAACATATAATCACTGTAACACCTATTATTGAGTGTGATTTAGGTGTCATACTAAGAGGTAGTATACTGCTGCTGCTTGACAGTGAGGTATTTTATGACAGCGAAAATTAATAATGAAAGATGCCAGCTGAAATCTTCCAAAGAAAGCCCGCTGTGAAAAATATTACTGTTCCAGTACACTGGATTTTACTAAAAAAAAAAGAGAAAAGTTATGAAGAAAAAGAAAGACATATATCTTCATTACACTGTAAAAAGAACTTTTCGCAAAAAATACTCTTAAATACTGCTAAATAGAAATTAACCGACTCAAAAACATACAGTGCAATCTGGCTGTAATCCAGTGTATTTTTTCTGTATTTCAAAAATAATGAAAAATGTATTTTCATGTGGCAAACAAAGGTGTCCACTGATTGGTTGCCGTTAGGATCTTACCACAAAAAACACAGAAAAGCTTGTCTCCAGTTAATTCCTTGGCTTCATCTTCATCAGGGCACAGTCTTAATCTGTTTCTTTTGTATTTGTGTGGTCAAGTCCTCCATTTTTTTTCTCACTATACACTGAAGAGGTCCATATCAGTCTTGTGTGGTCAGGCAGAAACCAGAGCTGACATGCCCTCTTGGGAAATGTTGTAAAAGGTATGTGAAAACGCCTTCCATTATTGGATGAAAATTGAAGAAAGAAAAAAAAATCCTCCCAGAGAAAATGAGCCAATGAGACGGGAAGCAGATTATGAAGTAAAAATGGTTTCCTGTCATTTTTCTGGGAAGATGCACGTCTGAGAAGTGTTTGAGAAGTGAAAAAAAAAAAAAAAAAAATCATAGTTTTGTATAAAAATCGAAGGTAGGTGCAAGAGAAGTATGACAAGTATACCTGCTAAACTGTTGTTACATTTTTACATGATGTCATTACAGGCGAAAAACCACAAGGCCACTAATGGTCTCAGTCTCTTTTCAGGACATACCATTGTCGTGTCAATTTATGTAACTCAGCCGCTGGTGAGATCATTATGCTGTGTCGTTCTCAGACTACGGAGCACAGTGTTTTCCTGCACCAGGATTCGACAGCTCTGGGGAGCACTCAGGGGCCGGGGTGGCAGCAGTGATTCACCTGTGGATTATGTCTCTGCCAGAGAGAAATGGCAGGACAGAGCTGCATTATCTGGCATCTTAGCAATTTTAGTCATCTTTCAGTGAGACTCAGAGCCAATCAAAACAGGACATTGAAGACACTCTGGCACCTTCCAGTCAAAATGATAGCAGGTCTCCTTACGGCGTATCCATGACAGTATCACAGTCACAGAGCTGTACAGCAACGTTAGACAGTCATGATAAACAAACACATATAAGAAAACTGAGAGTATTAAATGTACAAGAATCTTTCAAGGCTTATTGCAAACATGGGAAAAAGCAGTGTTGTGCAAGTTCATATTTCACAACAAAAATAGTAGCAACATTAGTACGTGATTTAGGTGATAAGATATGACTGTGTATGGCTGCAGACTGCAACAGCAGCTGCTGTGCCCCATAGTCTGCAAGTTCATTTGGAGTTTATCAGAGTGTTTTTCAGTCATGTGAGAAAGTATGTATGTTTTTCTCTCTTTTTGATTTGGACAAACATTCATCTCCTTTAATAAAGTGGCTAAAAAATGAACAATATGGTGTATCTGAAAAAAGTTGTTTCTTCTTAGTGAAGTATTTCTTTTGAAATTTGCAAATTGGCTTCAGGTCATTATTCTCTTAAAAGTTTCACTTCTGCTTCAATTTGCACTTTTACACACACTTTAAACCCGAGTGTTCAAAAGATAAATAGATCATGTACTATAAACTTCATTTTGAGTTAATTAAACTTTAAATTTCAGATGAATTTGGACTATTTTGTGGATTAGCTAATATAATTTTGAAATATAATTTTACTCTTCTCATTTCTATGGAACCATCCAACCTGTATTTCCCATCATGCATTGTGCTGGACTAGTAGTATATTCAGTTTACTGCTTCCAAAATTCCAAAAGTTAATGTGTCACTTAGTGTTTATGATCTTTCTGTTTGGAACATATAGCATTTTATTTAGGGGAGACCGGGGCTAGTTATCACAGGGGTGAGTTGTCACATTGCAATTATCTTCTCCATCAGAGAGCACAACTAAAAAGTGGAAAACTAGTCAGGTGTCACGTCCTGACTGAGGAGAGAGTAGTACATTGTGAGGAGGGATGAGCAACAATTAACTATTTTGCACAACCCAAAGTAATAAATATCAGCTTCATGTATTTCAAAATAAACTTCTTTCAGTTAAAAATCCTAACAGTGATACATGTGGACTTTTTACAGGGCAGATTAAGGCATCCTGTCATACCTCAGTCATTGTTCTGTGTTAAGCTAACCTTAAACTAGAGCTAGCCTTAGCAAACCTGGTAGTTTGGGGCAAGTTTTCACAGTCATGCTGAATAACAGTCATGCAGAATAACAAGTTTCAAAGAGGATTTAAATTAACAGAGTCTGGTTATCAGCAGTGGTAATAATGTCACTTTGACTTTATTTTTACTGAAAAAAAGGTTTAAAGGAGAGGAGTAAGACATGGTGAGGAATTACGAAAGAAAAACAGAACATGGCCGTGCAGCAGCTGATGTGATGCTGAGGGCAGTGAGGCAGGTGACCCGAGCTAATACATCAATCAGGAGTACAGCAAAGGACTTTAATGTCCACTACTGTACCTTGGCTCTGTACTGCAGGACATTCACCTGTCAGACAGTTGTCCCAGATACAGTGGTGGGGTACAAATCATCAAGTCTCTTTTTGAGTATCCCCCCCTACTTCATATTTCCTCAGGTGCACTGTTGTGATCATTTCATCAACAATTGGCTCAATGAGAGCCATAGCCTACGTGCCAGCAGCCCCTAAGGACTTTAATCCAGTACACATTTCATAATATTTGTTCAATCACTATGATCAATGACTTTTTCAAGCTAAATGTTAAACATTTCTGTGTCTGAGTTCAGTGTTCACTTTCAAGTAAAAAAAGAACAACAACAATTTTATCCTTGTTTTATTTGTTGCTAAATCCAGTGAGACCACTTACCCCACTGTGGGGCAACTTGTCAAATGTTTACACTATTTGATTGCTTATAACTCTGCACTGATACAAGATATGAAAATGACATGAATACAAAATATATACCTGAGACTTTGGTCTTTCATCTGGTACACATTTGTTTTTTATATGATGTATTGATTCCAATAAATCTATCAGAGTGTAAAAATAGCTTTAGTTCTATTAGCTTTATTTGTCTAGCACCTGTCAAATGCAGCCCAAAGTGCTTTACATTACATCACATCACAGTGGAATGATTTATTTCAAATAATATGGAGATTGTTTAAAATCCCTTGGCAGACTCAGAGGTATCCACAAACATTTTTTCCAGCACTTGGAGAACTGTTTAGATCTCGGCATGATGGCACCAAACACAACAAAGAGACCAAAGAGAGATTTGAAAGTATGTAACAGTGTACTTACTTTGGATGGGATGTACAAATGTAATCCTGTAAGACTTACCATTACCTCGACAGTGAGCCTCAACAGCATTTTTGTTGGTTTGTTTTATTTTTTCTTGATGACACTTGAGCATGTGTCAGGGTCTTTAGTGTGTTTTTGGTGAACTGATCCTCTAAAGACACTGTGATTTATTATTACGTAGGTGAAGCTAACATGGGCTGTGTTTTGCTTTGCTGGAGCTTTGGATGACGGTTTGTGGTAGTGAAGGACACATCCTCTTTTCTTTAATTTCAGTATTGAATCCCTGATGGAAAATGAACCTAAATCAGTGTCGTTGGTCATGTAACACCTGACTTTTTGCTTCCATTTTGTCATACATCCCGGGCTATAAAAATCGTTGGGCCCAGATTACTGTATAACTCTGTTGGGGGCAGTGTAAATCCCTGGGATTTTTACATTTGCTCATCCCCAACCCATTCAGACTTTCCTACTGCACACAGCTCTTGGGATTAAACGGATAGAGAAGGGGGCAGGGCGTCCACAGGGAGCTGGCTTTTCTGCTCTTGCTTTGAGGATGATGGTCAGCGGCCGTTATGTAAGCCAAGTGGATTTCAAATGCATAGTTGAGCCATTCTCCTCTGTGGTACATGACGCCTTTGTCTGTGTTCCACTAACCGGGTTGCCCACGCACACTATGCAACACAAATGCAAGTGCTGATGCACAGTAGCCTATACCACTGTCCCTGCCGCCTATGCACAGCAGAGTCCTTCACATTGTGAAGGACACTGGCGCCATCCAACACTTTTGATGAGCTGACCTTGAAATCTGTTTGTGGACAGAACCTGATAGCTTATATGTTGAAGTGTCACGCATATGTCGAACAAAGCAGACGGAGTATATCATCATGTTTTATTATGTTCATTGGATGTTCTTGCAGCTAATGACGACGGTGTTCCTCTGTGGGTGAAATGCCTTTGTGCAGGCACATTTGTCTGTCACACAGGACAAGTTTAATTGAAACCATCATTTAAAAGTCTGTGGTAAAAACGACAAGTCAAATGGTCTCAGCTGCCACCTAGCTAAAAGTGGTTGACACAAATTCATCAGCCTCACAATACGTCTGTCGTTAATTAGATCATAAGTTTATATCTCTACCAACAAGGTTAAAGGGGACATATTATGGAAAATCCACTTTTTAAAGTCTTTTATATGTATTGTTTGGGATTTGGTTTACCTCCAAGTCCACTGACTGTGAGATCTCATTGCGGCGTGAGCTACTTGAAGAGAAATACCTGTGGTAAAACCAGCCGTTCTGGATTCTGATATATTGTGATGTAATAATAAATCAGTTGGCGTCTGACAGGGTCTGACAGACGTTGCATTAGCCAATCCCTGCAGAGTATCCCACATGGTCTCCCACTGCGTCGGAAGCGTAGGATCCGCCTTCTTGGATTTCTCCATTACAGAGAAGTTTGGCCGCAACATGAGTGCAGCCAAAACTCGGTTTGAGTTGTAAAAACCAAGACATTTCATTACACAGACTGCAGCCTCACAGCGGAGTGGATTTGTCTCATTTACAATGTGTTGCGCTGGTTTCCTGGTTATGGTGACAGCATCATTACATCAGTGCAGAGCAATGGAGGGACAAAAAATTAAAGTGACAGGCACCAGAAAACAGAGCGTTGTGACTATAGCTGACAGAGTGTTTTTGAGGCAGACTAAAATTCAGGATCAAAGTGGAGTTTCACCAAGAAGCTTCACAGATATTTTTTAGGGGTGTGTAAGACTTATTTAAACATCCCTGAAAACAGTATTATATATCTCCTTTAAGTTGTATTTTTTAGGAGGGGGGTCTTTATTATTTTAGGCAGTGCAGAGAGACAGGAAACAGGTTGATGAATGGGGCAGTGACATGTAGTAAATTTGAATGGATTTGAACCCATTGTTACTGTGTCGAGGACTACAGCCCAGGTTATGTTGTTTTGTTTGGTGTTGTTTATTTGTGCATTGGAAACATCACGGAAAAATAAAATTACTAAAGATTTCTGTATGTTTTTTGTTTGTTATCGGCTGTTATTACATTATCAGCTGTTATTACGTTATTGGCTTCAACAGTTACAAAAATAACAGAATAGGAGAATTTGTGAGTAAATTGAACACAAAGATAAAGCGAATCCACCATTAATATCAGATTTTATTTTGCATATGAACAATTCCTGATATCCATGCATACAGTAAAATGAGCTCACAAGGTGGTAGAGAGAGAGAGAGAGAGACAGAGAGAGAGAGAGAGAGAGCGAGAGAGATTTCTTACTAAAATATATAATCCACCTAATGTAAGGAACAGTACTGTAGGGTATAATAAGACAGCAGCAACCCACATTGCTTGTACTCAGTTAGTGTTACAGTGCCACAAATGAGGTTATTAAAATTGGTTAACTTCTGGTTATATTTGCAACCACATTTTGTAGAAATTTTTTTTTTTTAACTGGCCTCATAAAATGTTTTCATTTAACTGGAACCTGATATATTTTACTATATATCTACATGACATTTCATACAAAATAAATACTTATATAATGCATGATAATACATTTATATCATCACTGTAAACATGAAAACAAAACAGACATTATATATTTACTGTACTACAGGTACTGCAGAGTCAAACAAAAGTGCTTGATAAAAGACAAAGATAATATGCACCCCTGTTCTTGTTCTTGTGATTGTTCCGAGGTCAGATAGCACCGTATGACAGTCAGGACAGCTCGGACGACAGAAGCTGTTAAATTCAATATTTGGTATTTTTCTCAGTCAGCTTTTTTTTTTTTTTTTTACACTCCTCTATCACTCTCACCACATCCGTTCATGTCTCTGGTTCAGACTGAGTCCACCTTCACCTGGTTGTTGTTGGTCATGAGCGGTGACGGCTTACTCTTGAGCCTCTCCCCTGCATCGTTGGAGCTGTCCTGGAAGAAGATGCGAGCTGTACACACTGACACTACAATACGCTTGTACTCACGCCGGAAGTTCTGGTTCAGCACACCATACACAATGGCATTAAGGCAGCTGTTGAAGTAGGCCATGAAGTAGCTGGCCACAAATAACCACTCAGGGATGAGGGGGACCACCACCTCCGGTTTGATCGCTACGGCCAGGCCGATGAAGTTGAGCGGCGCCCAGCAAACGGCAAAAAGCACAAACACCACAAACATCGTGACAAAGTTTCTGACGTCGTGCGGCGTCAGCTTGGGCCGATTGTCTGGTTTGACTCTCCTCCTCACCTGTATGACTAATATCCAAATGCGCAGGTAGCAGTAGGTGACAATCATGATGGGCAAAATGAAGTGAAAGAAAACCACGGCGATCGTGTACGCTGAGCTGGCCGACTGCTCGAAGGTGCAGGAATAAACCCGTGGGTCATACTGAAGCGAGCCCACGAACAGGTTGGGCACGATGGCCACTACAGTCAGCGCCCAGATTAGCATCACATAGCAGACGGAGTTTTTGTCACTGTACAGCTTATCATATTTGAGGCTGTGGCAGATGTAACAGTATCGATTGATGGCGATACCGGTGATGTTGAAAATGGAGCCGATGACGCTGACGCCCATGAGGAAGCCGCTGATCTGGCAGTGGACGTAACCCAGGTTCCAGCCATTGTGGAAGATGGAGGTGAGGACCAGGGGGTACGGGTAGATGGCCACCACAAGGTCTGCCACTGCCAGGCTCACCACAAAGATGTTCCCTGCAGATAAAACAAACACCCACAGGAGAGACAAGGGGTGGCACATGAGTCACTGACAACAGAGGCAGAGCAAATTGAACATCCACACAAAAGAAACAAAGAAGCTGGTAGTCATTCAATCCACAGAAGAATTCTTCATTCATTCACAATTCACTTCATTTCAGGACTATTTGCCTGGAAAAGGACCGAATGACTGTTTTGCTTGCTTTAGGATATTAACAAACTCCCCCTTTCACAGACAACCCAGCAGAAAAACATCATCACTGTAATGTCACCCAGGTGGTTTTTCGCATTAGCCAGTTCAAGCATGGATGGAGGTTTGCTGCTCTCTGCCATCTTTGTCCTACTTAAGCCAGAAACTCCTAATTTGGGCGGTGAAGTGCAGTTTTACTGCATTATCTCACCACAACTATCACACTGAACAAGTTCTGTGTGGTGATCTAAATCAAGGTTGTTCATTTTATACAGTCCTGTCATTAAAAAGAAAGTAAAAGCAGCATCGCAGAAAGGACAATCAAAAAAAAAACAACAAATGTGTTATGCTTTGGAAATTGGGGAGCATTAATTTAAGTATGCATGATTTGTAAATATGCTAAAACATGCAAAAACACCACCACAATCCTTTAGAGACAGCCATTTGTTTCCGTTGCTACTTTGTTACCTACGCCGTGGGGGAGAGGGCCTCAAGGCTGGATGTTGAGATGGAAAGCATCTGCAAATTTTTGTATTGTTTGTGTGTTGGTGTCGGCGCATAAACACATTTGCTAAATTCCCCGGATGATTTGGCGTGCGTGAACTTCAACTTGCATTCAACTGTCACCTTTTGATGTTGCTGAAGTATGAAAGGGAGGGAGGTCCCTGTTGCTAAATAATGCATGTTTCTAATTGTTAGCAAAGGCTCCACTGCAATATGCGTGCCAGGCGACCATGATCTACAGGCTGGGCAGTAATCAAGGGCACACAAGCGTATACTTTGTCCCCAGACTGATGGGAAAATTAGACATGGCATGCTGGAGAACACTCTGTTGCACAAGTAGAGCTGACAACCACTGTGATTCCCAATCTCTTTCAAGTGAAATACATGAGTTGCACTTGAAAAAGACAAAAGAGCAAATATCTGATCACACTGTGTGGAAACAGCCTCGCTTGTGTGTGAGCGCACACCACTTTGTGTCTCCAGTTTTCCTTAATTACGCACACCTCTGCACGTTAGCTTTATTTACAGTTGAATGGCCTGTCATGATGATGTTTGAGGGACCTGACATCTCGCCACACAGCATTTTCACAGCTGTCACTTACGTATCAGTGGAATGTGTTCCCTGTATAGTAGTAAGCACCATATTATGAGGCCTAATGACAAGCCTGGATTCAGTTTTGCAGATGTGACAACACCCTGTCAAAGATGATAAGATGCATTTACTGCGTGTCAGATGGGAACTAAGCGCATCGTATATCTCTACAATCACTGCAGTGCAAGAGGCAATTTCATTTCTGCGCTGATGTTTGGGCAGACACACTACCCCTGACTTGCAGACAGACCTGTCAGTCTCACCTGAGCATTAGGAGCACACTACTGATCAGCTCGGTGTCCTGTTATCTTCAATAAAACATGCCAACTATTCTACTGCCAGGCATCACATGTGGCTATTAATTAAGTTTTGTCCTTTTATATCTGTCATTCAGCTGCCCTCTATAGGGAATTAGGTGCACCTGCTGTTGTCACAAGATCCCATGGCTGCTACAGAGCTTTACTGTATGTGTGTTTGTGTGTGTCCGCTCCTGCACATCCATATCAGTTTTTTTCTTGTTTTACCTTTACTTCTATGCATCAGTAAAATTATTATATTTTAGGTTAGAATTAGGTTTGATCAACGGTTTAGTTTTAGGATTTGTAATCTAAGTAAGTTAGTTGCTAAGCTGCTAACATGCTGGTTAGCCACATCAACCTTATCATGTGATAATATGTCAGTGTTTACAGCTTGTGTTTCTGTCCTCAGGTTGCAAATAAATAAATGAATGAATGAATAAATACAACTACAACTGTCAGAACCACAATCTGATGCCAGCTAACTTGTGCAGTTTAATACAGCAGTACAGCATTAAATCCGCCCTTCATGAATGTTATAAGGTCAAGTTTTTGTTAAAATTGTCTTTGAGACGTTAACTTTCCACCAGAGAGAAGCTAAAGTCTGTGGTGCTGTTGAGCTGCATTGTGTTTCTATTATTTTGTCTACACCATGTATCTTGATGGAGGGAGGTTGAGTAAAAAGAACAAAAGTAATAAATTAAATTTGAACCACATCAAAGTAATGTAACACTAAGAGCTGATCCAATCTTGTAAAACTAATACGAGGTTATTACAGCTAACATGCACAGTTAGCAAACACTTTCCTGTCTCCCTACATTTGTCGCAATTATATGAAATTTAAAATATAAAATGCTTAGCGCGGCTTTAAAATATCAATGCATGAGTGTGTGTTGCCCTGTATAAATTGCATTGGGGACAATATCTGGTCACACAGCCTATATGGGGACTCATTTTCCATTTATGATTTAATCAATATGTGCATGAAACAGCTGATCCTACAAGATAAACGATTAAACATTATGGTTAAGGTGTGGTTACAGACCAGCCCTCCAGGGAATGAATGTGAGTGCATGTCCTCCTATCTGATAAAAAGGATTGAGAATGTGTGTGTGTGTGTGTGTGTGTGTGTGAGAGGGGTGCAGTTGGTGAAGCTCTGTACGTACTGCCAAATGAAAAGTGTCCAGTGAAAGTGTTGAGACAACATGCAAACAGTGAACTTTAGGGGGTTCCTCTTCAGCCATTCTTGATTGTAACAACACTGTTACAGGATTTTAAACTCAAGTCACTCAGTATTAACAGCCTTGACCTTGACAAGGTGAAATGCCTACAGGCAGCTGGCTCTTTTGGCTGTTGGACTCTCTCACTCACTGTCTCTGCCACTCTGACTAGTCCTGTGATTGACGCATAACTCTGAGTTTTCATTTGGCTGGAGGAGAGATATGGCTGGCTGCTGTGTCCCTTTTCCATTTCTGCAATCCACCACTTCAACCAATTTCTGTCAGGATTTACGTACAAGCGAAGCCCACCTGAACATTTCTGCCACTGTAGCTCGCAGTGAATTTTGACACAGTCCAGTAAGCTGAACAGATACACAGTTCATTTAGTGACAGCTTGACTTTTCCCACATTTTATGGTGTTGCAACATATATAAAAAAAAATGTTTTTTTTCCCCCATAACAACCACTTAAAAAAAACTTTTTAGAGCTATTTCTCAGACATATTGAAAATAAAATATGAACATGACATCCAAATTACTTTTTAAACCACCCACGTCAATGCTAATTTTGACAGTCATGACTCCTTCAGCCTGGAACATCTGAATTAGGATTTTCACCCACTTTTCAGGGCAGTTAGTCCAGTTCAGTCAAGCTGAATGTGAGGCATCTGTGAGCTGCTACACTGAGGTCTTTCACCAGTTTTTCCAAAGGGATTTAAGACCTGGCTTTTACTGGGTCATACAAGGGCAGTCACTTTCTTGTCCTGAAGCCACTGCAGTGATATGAAAGGGATGTGATTTAATATGCAGTTTAGCATGGCTGCAGTCACGGACATTATATTATTCTCAAATCTCACATTTCCATTTGTTTATTGACTACTTTCATCTATCTAATCATTTAAAGTGTGCCTCCTAGCATTTTTCCATTCACAAATTTCACCTCTGCTTTTAAATCAAATCATACATCCTAGTTCACAATATCCAATCAAATAAGCTAAGAAGTTTCCATTCATTATCTCCATGTACAGATCAGCATGTATAGTCTTTACCCCGATCATCTCCTCCGGCACTACGCTGTCTTCCTCACGCTGATGACCTCCTTCATAGACAGCGACATAAACGCCGGCCAAGCCAGAGGGCAGACCAATTATACGGTTATTCCCCATAATTGGGCATTAGCTCTGAATGAAGTGGAAGCCAAGTACTGATCTACATTTAATCAGCAGGACTTAAAATTCATAAGCATAGTCTCTCCTGACTAAACAGGTTGTACATCCCTCCTGTGGGAACACAGACTGCCACAATAACATAAGGCTTCACATTTGGCTGCATTTATTCTTCTTCCAATCTCACAAGCCCTCTGTCCCTCTGGTCTGACAAAAGCACCCACAACATGAGACAGCCACCTTCATGCTTCACCAAAGTGGTGTATTAGCCCGGTGGTGGGCTGTCTGTTTCCTCCGGACTCTTTGCTGCTGTAAATTACAGCTGGAACCTCAACATTTTTCATTGTAGCAGACCACTGTTTCGCTCTGAAGGTCCGGCTGTTTTTCCAGCAGTGACGTCTCCCAGGACTCTGACATGTCGCCCAGTTGTCATTCAAAATGTGCAATCTCAGCAAACTCTCCCACGGTCCTGGGATTCTTTATCATCTTTCTGACTAAGGCCTTTATCGTCCAGTTGTTCAGTATTTATCAGCCTTGTGGTCATTACTGTTGGATGGTTTTATACAGAAATGCTAACTCTCTTGAATTAAAGTCCTGTTATGTCCAGCAGCAAGACATGTGCAACACAACTAATCCATTAAAAGTCTCTGCTGACTAACCCTGGTATCCTTGACAATGAAGAAGAGTTATTTCTACCTAATTGTTTAAATTCAAAGTGTCCTACACCAGCCTCCAAAATTTGAGTCCCTTTATTCTGTATATGCAACACTGTTATATTAAATCTGGAGTAATTCTAAATGGCAGACACAGTCCATAAAGTTTGATACAAAAACTAATTTAATTCAGTCTTACATGGAATAATCCATTCAAGAACTTTCTAGCAGTGGGTGGCACTTTAAATTGGTAAATTGTGTTAAAGTTGTGGCTTGGTGTGAAAATCATATTTCTCTTTCACTGCAGTTGGTGTCCATGACTTAATATCTTAAAGCTGGTTTCAAATTCACTAACTGCTGTCACTGTGGACAGTAAAATTGCCACTTGTGTGCTCATTGCATGATGTTTCATTATGTCCTGGAGAGTGAAGCAGCGTCGCCGCCATATTGGATGGGTCTCCTTAGTGTATTGCACCAGAGGCAACTGGAGACAACACAGAGCAAGCAACTATGGCCGTATTTTGTGCAGCCTATGGTTGCAATATAATGTAAATGGGTT
This sequence comes from Pseudochromis fuscus, assembly GCA_900323345.1. NCBI lineage: Eukaryota > Metazoa > Chordata > Actinopteri > Pseudochromidae > Pseudochromis > Pseudochromis fuscus. Next base: position 17,833 of record OOFC01050580.1, on the reverse strand, counting down.
ATAAAGCTTGTAAAACTTACTTTTCCATGCCTTAAAAAAAAACCCAAAACATACTGACCAGGTATATATATATAGGAGCTTCATACATGTATGTATGTGAAAATCGGGTAAAAATTCGGGAAGTTACGATTATTGTAGTTGGGCAGAGGCCAGTTCCTCAGTAGAGATAAATGCACTGCGGGCGCACTGGAGACCCATCCAAGATGTCGGCTGCGCTGATACGTCAGCTCCAATAGACAGCAGCAGTCAATGCGGGTTCTACGTATATGTGTCTATGGTTTTAAACTTTGTGCCCAACAGAATTTAATGCTGTAATTACTACATGTGGCCACAGGGGCTGCTGTTGTCATGGCTCAACAGAAGTCCTACAGTTGAGCTTTCTGATAATAAATGATAAACAGCAGAGGGAACGTGGGTGTTCACTTTAATTTCTGCAGTTTACATACAGTGTAGCACTCCATTACATCCTCTCTAATAGTGTGAGGGTCCATTTAAGGTTTAATGTGTATGTGCTGAAGGTCAGCAGCAGGTGGAGCCAGTCTGAATACGTTAGCCTTGACACGTTGCGACCTAATGTCCCAAATGCACTACTGAACTAGGCATTTCATTACTCACGGTCAAAAGTCAACTCTAACTGCATACCTTGTCAGAAGAAGTTACTGAGGTCAGAGTGAATATGCAGAAAAAGCAGGAAAAGGCCCATTAGTCCGCCGCCCTTGGCAGAACATACTGCAGAACGTTCATTTTAATGTATGTTAATGTGTGAAAAACCACCCCAGGAATAGGAATACATTTCAATATGTCAAGAAAATGTACATTTTAATTATAATGACTCTACAAGTACAGTCAAATACATACCTCACACTATGCATTGTAATTATAGACGACGCCTATTGGTGCAAAGTTTGGTGAAAGCTGGACTCCAAAACATCTTCTGACCAACAAATCTTAGCACCATGAAGTGATCAGTTTCTAGCAGCACAAGGTAAAACTGGCTCAGATTCAATGCAACTTCTCTCAACTATTAATGCGCCGTTTCCAAAGCAGACACAAACTAAATGTTTGTAGAAACACGCAGCAATTATATTTTGTAATAAAAACTGTATTAAATGCTTTTTATTGCAACGTATCACCACAAACACAGATTGAGCGTTTCAAGCTATAGCAGCTTATCTGTGACATAAAGGCCATTCTTAGTCTTATTATCCCGTCTTTCACCCCGATGAATGACACAGCAGTCAAATATGAAGTATGAAATGAAGAATGTGTTTAACTGAGAGGATAATAACCATACTCATTTGACTTTTATTCCACTTTGTTGAAATGCTTGGCGCACTGCGACACACCTTTCTGAACAAAAATGCAGATGAACTTGGATACTCATTCACTGACCTTGCAACCATTATCCAGTACTTTGTGTTGATCCATTAGAATAGAGATTTTACTGTGTTACCTTTCAGCACCTTTTCTCAGGAAAACCTTGTATGTGAAAGTCTTGAGTGCAGATGAGTTCTTGATGAATGTGCTATGATAACAGGATATAATGTGTTTTTTTGTGGTATGGTTTTGTGGGTCTGTGACTGTATGTTGAGGTACTGAGGAATTTACCTAAAATATCTCCGATCTGCCACCATGTCAGCAAAACAAAAAAAGAATTGGATTATCATGGTACTCTGGCCTGACAGAGCTGGAGTGGCAGCTCCCGGGTGTGCACACAAACGTGACAAAACCCACAAAAAACAACAACTATGATGTAGGAACTTTACTTGAACTGCTTTAATAATAACCAAAATAGAAACAGACATTGAGAAAAACACAGGGAGAGAGATAAACAGAGAGAGAGATAAACAGAGAGAGAGAGATGAAGGCAGCCCTATAAAAAAGCAGAGTGATTATGTCCCTGGGTCACTATTGGATTTGCGGATATTGTGTTTATGAATGAAGCCAGTGACAGGCGTGGATGATGAGACTCGGCATTTTTAATCTCCTCACTTCTCTTACAGAATCTATTTCAAGAGTCTGTGATGGGTAGAAAAACATAACATACAGCACATTAATAAAACATGGAGGACACAATCTGTCAATAGTGTTCTTCTTTACTGGATGAAGATTTTGTTTTCAGCTGCTGCGAGAATAGCAAAAAGAGGAAACACGTTTGACACGGCTTTAGGTAGAAGTGGTTTCTTCCTTTCCCTGGTGTGGCTAAGTAAAAGAAGGGATTTACAAACTGACCTAGAGTGCCCTCTCCGCTCGAGAAGTAGCGACCAGAAACAGCAGAGTGGAAAGCAGCATTATGCGCTGCCAACCTGATTTTTGTTTGCATCCAACACCACTGCTGTTCTTATAAAGCAGTCAAACCCAAGTAGCCTGAAGATGTTTTTAAATGTCAGAATAAAGTGTTGTTAACCACAGTTAACACCAAAATACAAACATTGCAAGATCATTTAAGAAAATACAAATAAATCCTCTGACTGACCATGATAGGAGAAGTTTGGTTTTTGTGGACTGTTTTAATTTCCAGGTGACTCATCACATCCAAGATATGTGTCCCACTATGTCCTTCAGTGCAAGTATCTTCTCATACTGGGAGCTTTTCCCATTGGGTCAGAGCCTCCTTTGAGATACTCTCATATTAGTGCACAATGTCCTCTGTCCATCAATTTCTGTCTCCAATAAGATGAATTTGCTACAGCAACACATTTAAGATCCCAAGTAAGTTTTGTGTCTTTGCTTTATTTAAGGAAAGATTAATGAGCTCCTTTTGTACTTGACACTATTACGATGTCCTGTGGGTTTTAGCAGTGAGTGAGACTTCAACAGCATCCCAGGTCCAGTGAGGTTTACCACAAACTGTCCAACCTTCTTTGAAACCTCCAAAAACCTTACTAAGCAATCTTAATCTCAAATTGCCGGGCCTCATTCTTACAGCAAGCACTGCAATTTTGAGGATCATGTGTTGTGAAAATACCTGTCCGCCACGCTTACTTTCTCTGTTCAGGGAGCAGAGATGACAAAACACCACGGGTGGTGTCACACTGGATGTCAGCCAGGCCCCCACAGCTGGTGGCCTGACACAGCCTGACAGGTCCAGTCACGTCTTCCAGATAAAGCCCCCTAGACAACTTGTCCAATGTCATGTTGTCAATCTGATTACACAGTCTTCATGTGCCATGAACTAGTGGCAAAACAGGATGTAAAAAATTAACCTGTTTGTCAGCCCAGGCATGAAAAGTCACTAGATTTGCAACTCTAATATCTGTGTTAAACACCCGATCTTTAGTCGTGGAGGTGCTGGCATTTATCTTTCCGTCACACTGATCCTGATGAACATCAGGTCATTGTGTGCAGGATACTGTACTTCAGATCCCCTGGGGAAGTGTGGGTTGCGTGGACCATGTGGTCACAGCTCTTGTAGCTGCTGGTGCTGCTAAGATTTACAGTACTCCAGCTGCTCCCCAGTGAGCCACGCTCTGTGGTTCAGCATCATATTTGTAGGAGTTGTACGCACAGTAGTATATTTTTACTATTGCAAGATTACAAATAGAAAACATGAAGCAGCAGTAGCCCGACTGAAATGCCCATTTTAAACTTAAACTCCACTCCCATCAAACTGGTGTTGAGGTGGCAGATGATTGTTTGTCACTAGCATCCAGACATTAGTATCTAACATACAGAAGACATGACAATTACATGGGTGTTTGTCTACAGTGATTACAGCAACTCTCATGTAACTGAAGGAAGCATCGGAGACTGTGATGTTACTATATTTAAATCTTGAAGCTGTAATTTTACTGCCATTCAGGCAGGTTGTGATCTATGTGGATCAACATGAGGCTTCATTAGCAAACATTTCACTTGTGTTTTATTTAATGACTTGATTTTGCCTCTTTGTCTGAAACTACAGGTATCAGCACAGTAAAAAAATAAATAAATAATCTAATGCTCTGTATTTGTCACATACACAATCATATTCATACAACATGCTGGGAATTGCTGTGTTAGGCTGCTGTTGAACGGTGCCATCAGGCAAGTTAGGGTTCAGTGTCTTCAACATATTGACAGCCAGAGCCGGGGATCAAACCTTCAACCTTACAGTTAATGAACCCTACCACCTGAGTCTCAGCCGCCCCTAAATACTGACTATATGAATGTAAGTCAGTAATAGTGTTGTAAACAAACATGGCTGACCGTCTTAAATGTTCTGAAAGAAATTTGAAATTTGTGTGAGGTCACTTATCTATGCTGTTAGCCTAAGTGTTGTGCTTATCAAATAAGAGACTATGAGATAATTAAAACTAGAAAGCACTCAGAGAGCACAAACCTCCACCAAGGCCTGATCCACCAGTACTGAGGCTTTAGACTGACCACTGTTGCCCCCTTGTGGCTGTGGCGTTAATTGTATTTCTGCTTTGAAGGTTTCTGTATTTTTAAAAAGTTATTTGTAGTCTTTTTGAGATCAAATACATTCATCAAGATAAGATTTGTTAAAAATAAATAAGAGTATAATGACCATTTCTGTTTTGTTTTTTTTTGCTAAAGGATGGCAAAATGCAAAATGTTTGGTGGCATGTTGACCTATGTTCAAAACTCAACCAACTACTCGAGCAATCAAGTAGGTTATTCACTCATGCAAAATGAAGAAAATTGCAGCCATGCTAAATAAACAATGACATTAAACCATCTCAGAGGTAATGTGGGGATACACAGATGAAAATATCCCCAAGGAAGGGAAGACTGTTCCTCGACTTTGTACAAAAAAAACAAATAAATACTCCCAGTGAAAATGAAAAACATCATTGTTGCAAAACAAAACTTTACACGTGCAAACAAACACACACACACACACACCAACATGCACACAACACAACAATCATCAAAATAAAGGCCCGCAGTTCTGTATGAATTAGTTTCCTGTGTGGAAAATCCATTGAAACGCACAAAGAACACAAACAGCACAATATATGTGAAGACAATGCTGCAAATTATCTGGTAAGAAGTGGTCTCGCCCCACCTACCCCACTCACAAACAGAGGTAGCTTTTACTGTAATCCTCTTCGACTGCGCCTCAGTATTCCACAGGTGATTCCAGTCTAGTAGAGTCGTTGTCTAAAAGGCAGTCCAGTGCAGAGCATGGCAGGGGGCTGATGGGCTGACCCAGATAGAGGGAGACAGACTAAAAGTTCAACCAGGACACAAGGGAGAGGTTTGCATACAGCGTAATGGTGACCGCTGCCTCTCTGTCTGTTTCTCTCTCAAATCCAAAACTACTTGTGTCCTGTGAAAAAACTTCAGTCCAAGTGCTGCTACAGTTTCATCCAGAGTTCACACAGCAAAGCATCTACAATGTACAACACTGAATATTTGCCTGCTCGCCACAGTTCCTGATTTCCTAATGTATGCTTCAACTGATTAAATCTGCAATTCAGAAACCAAATACAGTCCACGTCTTTCTCTCCAGCTATTGCTTCATTTCATGATGACAAAGGGAAAATTTGTGAGGAAGACAAAAAAAACCCCATCATGTCAGTTATGTAAGAGTGTACACATCCAGTTCTGCAGACAGAGGGCTACTGTATAGATGAAGGGAGGTACTGTCTACAGATGGTCACATGGAGAGTGCTGAAGCATTCGCTTCTCTTCCGAGTTGTGCTAAAAGGTTAGAGCACGATAACAAAGAGCCTCAGGGCTTTAGACTCTTAGATGGAGCCACTTTTGATAACTGCAATGATAAAGTGAAGTCTAACATTCTTTCAGTACAGTGTATCTGATTTAGTATTTGTGCCCATGGGGGCTGGCATCTATGGCCAATATCACTCTAAATGTTGGGAACAACAATGTAGAGGAGCCACATGTGTAGTAGTGAGTATACTAGGTGTTTACCCTCTGAGCAAACAAGTACACACTGTATACTTTCCTAAACATAGGCACAAATACATATCAGTGCACATCTTGCAGGGGAAGGCTGCAGTCAATCATGTTATAATCTGTCATGTAATCTGTGGTGTTTGCTGCACAAAGGAACTTTTGTTTCTTGACTTTAGACTGGAAGACATCAAAATCTCCAACCCTCATGGCTCACACAAATACAAATCATGTCAACTTTGTTAACAAGGAAACAACTTCTGCTCGCACTTACAGTGATGATCCCTAAGACAACATTAACCGACCTGGCAAAGCTTGGTGATAGGTGGTGGAGGACCTTTTCAAAAAGTAACAACAACACTTCAATATGAAAATACTCTTCTATTGAAACTGTCAACAAAATGTACAATTTAATTCATCAACAGAAGATGGCTCTGATATGCCATATGTCCTCAAATAAACACCCAACTGGAGTGAATACATTACTTATATAGTGTGCCTTCAAATATTTCACAGTAAAAGCTCTTTAAAAAAAATGAAGGGTTTGTGCTCAATGAAATGCGAGAGAACTTTTGATCTGAAATATATGTGTTTGTATTAACACCACAATGCAGTAACTGTAATGTTACTGCATTATACTCTCATTCCTGGGGGAAGGAATACCAGGGTGAATAATTTAAATATAGTGTCTACAATAATTTTACAATAAAAGCCTGGATAAGGAATGAAGAGACTCTGTCCACTGCAACTCAAGTAATGAGTTTTCAAACAGATTAAAGTAAGTGTTGAGTTCAATACAAAAACTTTAATACCCTGATCCCATTTGCTCAGTGTCAATGGCTTTGAACTAAAATATGACTAATTATAGTTAGATATAAAGGCCTGCCTCTAATAAAGTCTTAAATAGCAACCAGTTACCATTTGGAGTTGAATTAAATAATAATGCTAAATAATGCTCATTAGCATTTTTAAACAAAAAATTTGAATGAATTTGTTTTCATAAAATAGGCCTTGTTAGCGCGTTGGTGATGGTTGGTCGGCTGCTGCAGCTAGCAAGCTAACGGCTAACACATTAGAAACAGAACCAGCCAATGCCACATTTGCTAAAATGTGATTATCAGTTAAATTTAATCAAAATTAGATAAAAACTTTTAAAATTTTCTTCAAATAAAAACAGACCAAATGAACAAATTATTTCAGTTGGTGTTTCTTGTTAAATGACTAAGTGTAAAACAACAACAACAACAAAAGCTTCCTCGCAACACTTACATTTTAGCTAGTCGCACACACACACACACACACACACACAGAGCAACCAATTACAGGGTGGCTTGGATTCCCATTTGCAATTACCAAGCAGCTTGATCCTGTCAGAAGATTGGATTGATCCCATTTATGTCATTTAGGTCCCTGGAAAGCAAGTATTTAATGAGGAGTTACCGCCACTCATTATGAAATGAGCACACTCATCGTGCTTCAAGGTTATTGAGGTTATTGTACAATAAATTCAGAGCTTCAGCAGAATACATAATGTTTCTGTTTTAAAATTTGGTGAGCATTAATGACTGTACAGTAATTATATAACTATTAATACAATCCACACGTGTGTTTCTGTAGATTTTAACTCTAAGCCTTTTAAACAACAGGGGCTGTTATAGTTTACATTTTTGAAGTGTAAGGAAGCATTTTGTGTCATTTTAAAGACACAATACACACGAAACAATAAAGAGCAAGGGAGTGTCCAAGAGTTGTTTCCTGAATTGTTAAAAATTTGGGGGAAAAAAGGTTATCATAATAAAATTAACTACTTGTTAGAGACAGGAAGTGAGGCCGTGCTGATACCAAAGGCCACATGTTTGTATAGCTTTGTACAGCCTCCCTAACCTCCACACCCTCATTGTTCACTACGCTGTTACAACTTCACGTTACTTCCTGAATTCATAATGAACTTGGACACATGGTAGAAAACACTAATGCAGGATGGCTGCATGCAACGTAAGAAGTGCTGCCTGCAGCAGATTACATGATCTTATATTTTGTATACTGCAATAAAAACTGACCAGAATATATAATCTATAAGACATACAGTGTGAGACTGTGGAATAGTAAATGTATTTATGCCTGGAGTTGAAGGCATAAATACATTTTCAGTTGACTTATAATATACTTTAAAGTGGTTGTGGAAGCAGTTTCATACATGGTGGAAGTTCAGAGCTTATCATTACTGCACAGCTGATGCCGTGTGTGTGTGTGTGTGTGTGTGTGTGTGTGTGTCTGTTGATTGCTCCACTTTCTCACAACAGCTGCTGTACAACTTCAGGATCTTGTTTCTGGTGAACCATTTGCAGCTCTGTATTACAAATCCACAGTTTTCACCAGAACCTTAAAGCCATCTGTCTCCACAGCTCGGATGCCACCATGTCTCCACCTACAGCAGCTGTGACTATAAAAACTGAAGCTGCACTGATCAATATTAGTGAAGCATTCACTGGCATGGACAACCCACAGCATCTTATTCACTATCAGCTACCTGATCTGTAGTTGTGCTGTTGTTTGTTGTGCTCACTGTTTCAATCCGTCAAGTTTTCAGCAGAGGCTCTAACAAACACACTGATCACTACCTGTTCAGCACCAAGGAGTCAGTGGGGACCAAAGCAAAGCTTACAGGATTGGATTGGATTTAGATCTTGAGTTGTGCCTGTGGGACTTTATGCATTTCATTAAAAAAACACAGACAAGTTTCTTTTGACCTCACAACTATACACAATTAAATTTATATGAAAATACAAGGTATATATCTCTACTGTTGTGTAGCTGATCAGAATAAAACACAAGGAACAGGATTGTATGAAAGTTTTAGGTGATGATTTGGTAACGCAATGAGTTATGTAACTGTCCTAAAGCTAACAATCTTTTGTATATTTTGATATATCGTCGCTGTTCCCATGGAAAATTGAGGTCAGACCAGAGATTTAGCATCTGTTGAGCTTTATTATATATGATTAGTTTGTGCAGCAGTTATTTCCATCATCCTATCTGACCCCAATTGACCTGAAAGAGCTCAGTGTAATCTCCTTATAACATAGTTGGAATTCTTTCTGCATTTTTTGAATGTCATCTTTTAACCTTGTTTGCAGACTTACATACCATAAATCTGAAGGCTTTGAAAAAGGCAAGTCATTTTTTATTGGTGTGGTTAACGGCTTATCTCACCATTTTTTTCTGAATGTCACTCTAAGCATGAGAGTTGGACACAATATCTAATTTTATATTTACTAAATGTAAATGCTGTGGCTTCAGAGTCACATTCAGAGCTGCCAGAATCTCACATTCACACTAATCCTCACATTAAAAAGCCACAATCTTTTTTTTTTGCATCGCTAGCATTTTATACACTCATGTGTCTCTCAACCTTTTCTCCAGAGCAGCCATTCCCATCATAATTATGATGGTGAGATCAAAAGTTCACTTAAACATAATGTGTGTGTCCAGCCACACAAGCAGATGCACACAGAAACTGTATCTATGTGTGGAAAGAAGCTTCATGAAGCGTCAGTAAATACACAGAAAAATAAGCATCGTGTGTATAAACACTGAGCAGCTGGAAGACAAACATCAATCACCAGCCCACGCTTGTCATGCAAACCTTTTCTCTTCCACTTTGTGTGTTTCGTACACTCACAAATATCCTACAACAGCTGGTGGTAGGACGAAGAACCAAAACAAAAGTAGTGCTACCACTGGACAGCATTACCCAGAAAATACTGTTTCCCATTTGTGTTCAGGCATGGAGCAAATAAACCCCGTTTGCCTTTGTGTTTATTGTTGTTTGTTGGGGGTGGGGCGGAGCCTAAACCTAAAGGATTTGGAGAAATAAATAATTAAACTAAATTCACATCAACTAGCAAAACTCCAATTTTTAATATAAAGTAATCTCTCAATTCTTTTTTAAATAAAGCAAATAATTGAAGGATATACAATGTAATAATTATCCCTCAAAAGTTCCCAGAGACCAAAGTGACGTCATTGACTGCACCAGTGATGAGTCATTATTAACTTTTTATAGGGCACTCCTTGAAATACTTCAAAATTACAAACCCAGAGTTTTATTGGAGGATATTACAAGAGTGTTTTTTTCTGTGACTAATCATAGGGTGAATGTTTTTCCAAAATATGTACATAAATATACAATATATATGTGGTTATACTGCATCACAGAGAGGCGGGAAGATGCCATTTTTGTAGTCCACTGTAGTTTCTAAATATGGTAACTTGTCCAATAAAGGCTTAAAAAAACTTGCCATAATCAATTATTTATTTATTGTTTTTTTTTTCTACAACAGATCAACTTACACATGTGAAAGGGGCTGGTCACAGATACCAACCCAAAAAGAATTATGACACAAATTTTATAGCATCTTTCAGCTAGTTGTTGTGGTTTATAGTCCACAGTTTCCCAGTCATGGTTCCCTCTCATCAACCCTGTTTCCAGCTGCAGTAAACAGCTGTTGTATGCGTCCTGCCAGATAGCAAACAGCACACAGTGAAGCACATAGTAGGACATTAGTAGGATTTTCCTCTGAACATATCATACTCATCCTGTTATGCACCTCCTGACTGGCCAAAAAAACCATGACTGCAGGTGCAACACAAAGTCAAAACATTTGTTTATATGTTGAATGACTGTTTGTTTCCACAGTGTTACACAAAACTGTGCGCATAAACACACATGCACAGGGCCCAAGGTCAACTCCTCACTCATTAATCCTCCTCTTAACCCTTAGCACGGCAGGTCCAACCTCAACAGTTCACCTAAAGTTAACCAGTATCCATTTCTCATTCTTATTATTCCAGTTTGACCTCAACTGCTAAGAAGCAAGGATCAGTGAAAATAACCCACTTTACAAAAATGTCCTCAGTTTGATTCTTAAATTGATCCTAACAAGGACACACACACACACACACACACACACACACACACACACCTGGTCCGAAATTTCAGCACAAGGTAGTAATTTGAACTCTTGACAGGATGATTTAGCGTCTGTGTAATTAATGGACACAGATGATAAATGAATGATTCATTACTCATTTTGCATCTGATGATACAGTATTTAAAGGCTATGCACAGGATAACTGACAGCATCTGCTGCAGCCCAACCTGAAACCTAATTGAATTACAAAAAAAAAAAAGGGGGAGAACAGAATCTCATATTCTGCTTTCACTACAATCTGACGCACGGCTCTCCAAACATTTTTCACCCTCAGCAGGAAAGCTGCTCACCACCTCTGGCAACATCATCCCCCCCTCCCCCTATGGTTGCATCGCCAACTATGCATCTCCTAACACCAGTTCATGTAACATACCATCTCAGGAGAGTAGTGGGAACTGAAATCAGTTCTGATGTAACCACTTGACGTAACCAAAGTCTGTAGTTTGGTCACATCAAAAGTAGTTCGGAGTATTATTTTTTTTTAAATATAATCTTGACCTCAGAACTGGAGACTGTTTCATATTATTATGAAAATACCCACTTTACAGCTTACCTCACACCATCTGATAACTACCATCTGATAACCACATGATCTGGTTACCAGTTTAAACCAACTTGTTTTATGAAGCTACTCCACAGCAAAAAGTGAAAGTGTTTATACTTCAAAGTGTCATAAAATAATCATTTAAGTTATATCCAAGCAAATGTGCCAAACATGCATTTGTTCTATAGCTTCTCAAATAGCAAAATGTGCTTTTATCTCAGGTTTGTATCATTTTAAATTAAATACATTTGGGTTTAGGATCATGCACATTACAGTTGTACATTGCACACATCTTGAGCTTTTACACTTCAAACAAAGAATCAATTCTTAAGTGATAATCTGCAGATTCAGCAATAATTGAAACAATATTTTAGTTTCTTCTAAAAAATGTAGATGTGCTGTCAGTTAAATACAAATACATCTGTAAATAAAAAACTGCAACCAATTGCAAAGTTGTAATAACCATGGGATGTTAACTGCAGAAGATGTAATCAATTAATAAGACTATTTCATGTTTATTCTAATATTACATTAATTGCAAATAATCAAAATACTCTAATTTCCCAGTTTGTAAAAGTAGGTAGGCAGGTTCTCATTAAACCTCCATGAGGTGAGATTTCTGACCCGCCTCCCTGTGGGTCTCACAGCAGAGAGATGATGTCAACAACTGGATGGTATATAAATGTCAACAATCCAAAAAACCCAAAAAAGGACTAAAAGACAAATGAACATTGAGCCTCAACTCATCGGCTGCCCAGAGACAAGACCTCTGGTTGTGCCTGCTGGATGTTTAAATAGGCCGTTGTTTGCTAACATGATTATCTCAGGGACTGTGTTTCTGTGTTCTGGTTCTCTTGTTTTGGACTCTCCCCCTAATAATGGTCTAAAATTCTTCATTTTTGACAATGCCAGACTTTAATAGAGGAGCTGATCGCGTCAGGGCCGAACAATTCTCAGGAACCAGACAATTTGGGACCAGCTCTAAATGGAAACAAATTCTCAAATCACACCCTAATGACCTCATCATTAACATGCTCTCATTTCACACTGCTATCAGCAAAAACACCATCCTCTCATTAGTGCTCGGACCAGATACACAGGGTGATCCTGTTTGCATAGTATTATGGGAGGACAATAGGTTAATCTCCATAAATGTCCATGTCATTCCTTCTCAGGCGCCTAGATATGAACAGAAGAAAGAAAATCTGTGTTACATGTCATCTTACCTATGATTTATTGCCTCTGAATATTTTTGTGTGACCATTACACTTTTCCTCAACCTGCCTGTGAAGAGCGAAACAAAACTCTAATCTGAATCTCCTCTAGTTAAAATGAGAATTCATAAGATATTCGGTTGGCTGCAGAGTCAGCAAAGACTCTTTTAATAAAGGTCCCAAAACAGCAATTAGATCATACATATCTACTCGCATCTTCAATCTTATCACAGTGCAATATTTTCCATGAAACATATTAGATTATTTCTTCATAATACTACATGCCACATAAGTTCATTGTCAGACTCAGGAGAGAGCGAGGCTTAGGTTTGGTCACTGAGCGCCGAACAGCATGAACGTCGAACTTCCTACTGCATAATTCCCTATTGCTTTTGGACAACACCCAAAGTACGCTGGAATGAACCCAAGCAATGTGTGAATGTCTGAAAAAAGTGTGACAAAACACACTCATTTAGACAATAATCACAGGGAGCATGTTTATGGGTCATTAAAGGAAAGCATACTGTGATGAAGAAATCTCACACACTAAGCTCCTGCTCATTAGAGGGAAGCAGAGGACTCAACTAATTACTTTACAAACGTGACAGGCCACGAAGAATGTGTCATAATCTGCCTCTTGAGAATTTGTGTACACCTCTGCACTGCTAACTGTGACTTCTATTATAAGGAAAAGGGCCATTAAAAAAAAAAAGAAAGAAAAAGAAATCACTGTTCTCTGCAGGTATAACAAAGTGCAAGAGTCGCCATGTATCCACAATAAGGTCACTTAGCAACGCACGTCGTCAGACTCAGCTATGTAAAGTGGATATTCAGTTAAGTGATTTTAAGCTACATCAAACAGAAACAAAGAGAAATTAAATTGTACTCTGGCTCCATAACAAAGTCCTAATAATAGAAATACTCATTGGTGATTAGACCGAATTAGATGGATGAATGACTGTTTTCTCAAACAAGCGGTTAATGACAGGATTGGTGGTTGGATAACAACGTATTGTTACACAACCACAATTATTGCATATGTGCATAGTTGAGGACACAGAGCATGTATGTTTGTCTTGTCCCTTGTGTAGCTCAGCCTATCTGTTCAGTCAACCAGCTGAACACCGTCAGCTTTGTGTGACGTCTGATCAGTCCAGTTAAACTGCATTAGAGGAATACCAAGGTCACATGTTAGATACATTTTTACCTCTGATAAGGAGGCTATGCTTTTACACGTTTGTTTGTTTGTTTGTTTGTCCGTCTCTGAGCAGCAATAGTTAGCAAAAACTAAAAACTTGTCTTGTTTTTGAGAGAGATATAAGATATTCCCACGGTCATGATGTTACAATGGGTGAATATTTTAACAGTGTTGCCATTTCACCACAAGAGAGGCAACAGTGTTCAGTCTATAGCATCATACAGTTGGATTATACTTTGGTAGAGGTTTGGGCTCTAAGTGCTTTCTAATTAACAATTTAACACCTTTTTATGCTTATTTTGATTTCAAATTCAAATGTAACATGTAAAATCTAACATTCATGTGCAACTGCAGTGTTTTTGTTCATTAAACTCTAAAATCAAATTCTGTTTTTCTGCTATTCTTGCATCATTGTCACTCTTATTACACTCTTACAACACCTAGTATATAGTTCATCACCTACTGTGGGAGAGACACTAATGAAATTACCGTAATGACACTATATTCACTGTAAAGTGCAACATCTCAGCTCTCAGGAACCGTTGGCATTTTTCGCAACTTTGCGCAAACTGTGACATAATTACGGTAATCCAAAGACGCATGTGCAGATCTGTCACCGACAACATGCTTGGAATTAAAGGGTTAAATGTAAAATGTCCTACACCAGTGGATTTTTATCACAGTTCTTTAAATCTTCAAACTTTGATTTAGAGATGTGAGGTGGCAACGACACATTGTAAATGCAACATTGTCACGTTACAATAAACACTGCAAGCATTGACACAACTTGCTGTTAGAAAGCTTGCAGGGAATATTTCTGACCATCTGACCAAACATAAATCCAACTTTCACTATTAAATGCTCCAGAGAGCAGAAAGCAGTGACATTGAACCAGTGGCAAGTCGTAAAAATGAAACAATGAGATAAAAGACACTAAAATGCTCCATACAGCTGAGTAGAGGATTGCACGGTGAGGTGATGATGCTCCATGAGTTTGCTGCCACATGGTTTCCTTTTAACATTTCACACAGCCATTCAATCTATTAGTAATAGAAATATATTGATCAGAGCAGTTTTAATAACCTAACTCATGAGATCCATAAAACACTATAAGACTTCATCTACTATAAGATGAGCTGCACTCCCCTGTGGTCATACTTCAAAGGTCTCCAAGGTAGAAATACATTGATTACCTTTTAAAGATACCAGCAAATTATTTCTGTGAGATTTTAGTGATAAAACAGTTTGTATTTTCCCTTTTGTGGACAGACTACAGAGTCCCTTTTTATAAACATGAGAAGTGTTACTATGTTTCAGTCTGTTCCACGGTGGATGTGTTTGCTGAGAATATTTCTAGCTGCTGGTTATTACATAACGTAAAAGTTCACAGAAGGTTTCTGAGGAATTCAGGATGAATCTTGTCTTGTGCAGACTGAAGGAACAAATGTGTGTCACCATGAATGTCTCAGGAAATACTGATTTTAATGGTCAGAGTCAGTTGTTTTCCTATCTGTCGCATAAAAACAAAAGTTTCTTGAAGTGTCTCCTGAGTAATACAAATCCTGTTTCCTGACAAAGTCTGACTAATCCAAATGTAGGTGTTAATATTAAAGACGTGATGTTTTTCTATTTTAGACATGGGTTTGTTTGAATGGTGTTATTAATCTACACAGAGAGCACTCCCCACTCTAACCTCCAGATTATTATTAGAAAGTGATGACTTTACCTCTTTGATTTGTACTGTCACTGCAGTTGTTAGTTTTTTTTAACGGTGCGTTCATGTGGAGTGTGTATGCAAGATGCTGCTGTGAGAAATCATCAAGCTAAACCAGGAGACGGTCTGATGAGGCTGACTGGGACAGTGTGCACAGAGCTACATCAAATGGCATTCATGTGGCTGCCATAATAATCATCATAACATGTCATTCAAGTGATTTACCCCGTTGGCTCATAGAGAGGGAGTCGGCTTTCTGACTGAGCTGTTTTCTTGTTAGTCCAGTGGATGAACTGTGTCGTGTTTTTGGACCCATCAATGATAAAATAACAGAACAACGACATCTGGAGGGTCAGTTTGTGTGTTTTTTTTTAAAATATCTGAGCAAGATTGACTGAGCCTGCATTTTTATTTATTTATTTATTTTCCCCATCAGTGCCCTGTTTTAACAATGTTACAGTGTGACGCATTCACAGCTGGAAGCTGATGAGTCCAACCACAGTCTTCCACTGTTGTCTATGGACCAGCAATGGTGGACCAACTGCTTCACTCAAGGGCACCTTGAATGCAGATGAGAGCATTTCTCTCTTCTCTGTTCTGAGTCTCTCAGCTGGGATTCAAACTGGCACCCCTCCCATTACCAGCAAGCATCCCTAACCTCTAAGCTCCTGCTGCTGCTGCTGCTGCTGCTGCTGCCTTGTGTATGTGTGTGTAATCAAATAGTTCCCACTCTACTGTAGGCACTCTACAGTATGCATGTGTTATGCATAGTTCCCCTTGGATGAGCATTAGGTTTTACTTGATC
>OOFC01050576.1:11884-57199 GCA_900323345.1 Pseudochromis fuscus | reverse complement strand
AGGTATGCAAGGTACTGTATTTTTCTCGATCGAGGCCTGTGCAGACTGAGTGCTGATATCTGCTTCCATTCACAAAGGGTTGGCTTCAAGTCTTGCCCAGGTAAGGTCGATGGAAACTTGGGGCTGAGGTCAAATCTGGCAACCTCACAGGAAAAAGATTACTGACGGTCTTTTCCAAAACCTTGCTGACTTGACATTGATGCCACCCTGAAAACATTATTAATATTAAAGAAGTTTTTTGGCATGTAGAGAAAAAACAGAAATGTAAACTAACTGTACTTAAAAAATAAATCTTTTACTAAGTTTTGTAAAGTTCAGTAAGAACTTTCCTCCACTCGTAACTCACTCTCAACCCACATGTTACTGTACTGTATTGCAGTTATTGGGAGTTGTGTTGTTCTCTCACTTTGTCTCACCCTGTAATTTCTTCTTTTCAGCCCTTCAAAACAAAATTTGAAGTGAGCAGCCAAAACCTGCCGAGAAACTGGGTCCAGCATGAACAAACATCCTCTGTGCTCAAGCTTCAGTATCTTGCATTGACCTGTGTATATTTTTAACTTTTAAAGCACACGTGTCATGTTTAGAGGATGTGCCCGAGGCTACCTGGTTTGCCTGTCACACCTCCGGTTGTTGCCATAGCCGCAGTTGTGTTGTGTTCATAACAAGCCCAGTCTCTATGGCACCGTGCACTGTGTTGGGCTGGACCCTGCGCTGTGTCTCAGGGTCACGAGCATACATCACACTTTCTTGTCAGAGTTTAGCTGAGAGATGGTAGATTCTATATCCAAATACAGATATGGGGTAAACAGAGTGACTTCATGGTGCAAACAGAGATGTAAAAACCTCATTAAGCGATAATCAGCTTGTTACATTTCAGATCCTGTGAATGAGTGTTTTTCGATCTTGTCGCCGACTGATGTCCCACGCAGTGTGTTCACTGTTTATCAACCAGATGACAGAGACCACCTCTTCTCACTCCTCACATCAGCAATAGAGAAACACTTTTTTTTTTTGACTATACCTGCTGCTGCACCTTTTCGCTTCAATGTGCAAAGCTCCAAATGGCCTCTTCATGGGAATGTAATTGCATTCTCACAAATCCCTTTTATCTGCCTTCCAGATAAAAGGTCATGCTGCACAGCTGCTTTCATCATTGTGTCGCTGTTTCACTTTGCAGCATCAATATGTCCATTTTGTTGACAGTTCCCAATAGAACCAGTGGTCGGTTCTCGATGAAACTCCGTCAAAGCCCCCCCCCACACTCTGCTCTGACTGAAATAACTTGCTGCAGACATTTCTCTTCTTCAGCACCATCGAAATAACCCGACAAACATGCCTCTCAATAGTCACCAGCTGTCTGCCTGCTGCATTCTCTGCTTTTTTACCTGCATGCCAAAAAAAATGGACTTCTGATGGTCAGAAAGCATGAAAATGACTTCAAAGCGTGCTTCTGAACCAAACGAAATGCGCTAAGCTGAATCGCTGCACACCTCTTGATCGAGTTATGTTTAATGTTTATGCTTTGCTTCAATGTTTGCCGCCCTGGTGAAGGTTGAGAAATGTTGCCAGGTGGGTGTCTGCTGGGTAACAATGACGACAGGCTTTTAAAAAGTTGTTGACACAGGAGCTTCAGCCTTCAGGCTCCACTTTAAAACCTCTTTATACTACTTGTCATTGTAATACCACTAGGGATTGTGATTTTAAGAAGTTTTGATATATTTGACCCAAAGATGAATGGCATCTGGGTCTGAATGCGAAACATATTCAGTTACTATTATATGACACATTAAAAGCATTTTATCTCCCTCTCTAGTTTGAGTGAAGGTGTCAAGGCCCAAATAACCTACTGAGAAGTTTGTAAAAATCACACATAGTTGTTATTTTTTATGTCTTGAATTACTCTCAGCATGTTTCCACAGTCAGTTAGAAACCCACCTGAACCCTCAAAAAGCCTTGAGAGACTTTTGTTATGACTTTTGATCCACTGTCGAAATGGTCGCACTGAATGTCACCGCCTTCATCCTGGTGCTTGATTATTAGGGCTTGTGTGGTCTCTTCTGTTGCCTAGGTTACGCTCCGGTGACAGGGATGTGCCACCCGCTGAGGAGCTGCACTCTGAACCACGAGGACGGCTTCTCCTCCGCCTTTGTGGTTGCTCATGAAACCGGCCACGTGTGAGTAATGGCGGACACCAGCAGACACTTACATGTGCTGTGTAACCGTATCCTCTTATCCAACTTTGATCACGCTCCAGTTAGAGTATATAAAAGATTGATGTGACATCACCCATTGGTTTTAAAGCCATGGATTTGGCCTTTCCTTGTAGCAATCTTGGTTTTTTGGTGTCAGGAGGTGACATTTAGGTAAGAAGTTGGAGCTGGGGAGCAGCAGAGGCAGTTTATACAGGACCAGGTCTATCAAACAAACCAGATATGTCCTCAAATATAACTTTTGTTGACATGTACTTAGTTATCAAATTATTTTCAGAAGGCCCACCAGAACACTGATAAGAAAAGAAAATGACTTGTCTTAACAAATTTATTGATTTCGTTTTTTTTAATGGAAGCCAGATTTTTTTAGTGGCAGCAGCTAGTGGCCATCAGTGGTATTGCACCCTTGCACCCACCATGTTTTCTGTTGTAACTATGGTTTCACAGTGTTGTGTGTTCATACTGGCCAAAGTTTGCAGTAAAGTTATAGCTTTCAGAAACAGGATTGAACACGTTCTCTAATTCTCTTACTGAATATTATACATATTTTTTTATTTCAGGTACTGCAGCATACAGTTGTACTCATAAGTTTACATACCCTGGCAGAATTTGCGATTTTTTTGGCCGTTTTTCAGAGAATGTCAATGATGAGAGAAAAAACTTTTTTCCCTCATGGTTAGTGGTTGGATGAAGCCATTTATTGTCAAACAACTTCGTACTCTTTTTGAATCACAGTTACAACAGAAACTACCCAAATGACCCTGATCAAAATGGCAAAAAAAATAGTAAATTCTGCCAGGGTTTGTAACTTATGAGCACCACTGTATAAATTACACCACAGAGATACTGTACAAAACATTTTACTAACTACATTACCTTTGGTATTTCCCAAACAGTTTCCACTTAAGTCGGCATTTTTGAGTATTTCCTACAGGTACACCGATTGATATGGCTGCACACAGAAAACATTTTGCATACAGCTTGTGATTAAAATACAATCAGCTGCTAATCGGTGTAATATTTACCAAACACAGACACCCTCCTGTGATCTTTCTTGTGGCGAATGTTCGTGCTGTCTGCTTTTAGAGTCACATTCAGACTTAAACATGTTCATACTGGTTTGAGAAGTTTATATTTCCTGTCAACAAAGTTACATCTCCTGTCATGCTCGCTGACCTTAGCCAATCAGAAAAAAAAGTGGGGTCTGGCAGAGGAGGAAATGAGAGCCTGCATAAATGGCCACTGTATGATAATTATAAACTTTTTTTGAACTGCAATCTATGCAAAACTACTCCAGAGGAGGCCTGTAGGTATCTGCGTCTCAGCTGGTAAAACAGGTTGTCCACAAATCGTAAGGTTGCTGGTTCGATCCTGTCAAGCTGTCTCCTCGAGCAAAACGCTGAACCCCAAGTTGCTCCCGATGGTAGCTACTGGCTGTTATGCTAGCTCTGTTTCCATAGTGTGTGTGAATTGGTATTTAAACTTTTAAAGCGCTTTGTAGATCCAAGGTAAAAAGGTATTTACCATTTATCAAAGAGTATTAATACAAAGCTGGAAAACCAGCATAATTGGTCCTTGTTCTTTGCTTTTCAGACACAGTGACAGGTCGCACACACTCTTTAAACAGCTTCTGCCTGTGACCCTGAACTTTAGTTATTATGATCTGACAACTCTCCACACAGAATTTTTATATTACTTATTCACACTCTATTATTTTAGAAAAAGTGACATTTTATTCTTCAGTGAGTAGAAACTAAAATGTCCTTGCAGCAAAGTATGAACATTATCGTCTTGCATTTTAGTTTAAAGGGCACACACTGTTTTTTAAAGACAATTTCAATGATCGGTTAAAATGGAAACTGTGGTGAGTGAAAGTGAAATGTCTCTCCTAAAGTTATGTCCTTTTTGTCCTCATTGTCCTTTTCATATAATTACTATTTAAACCAGTCCCTTTAAATTGACTTAGGTGATAATGGACATTGTACATCTTTCAGAATAGGACAAAGCACCAACAGATTCTGGATGTATGAATTGCTATACACTGATAACCCTTCATTAAAATTCTTTTTTAGATGTACAGGCAGAAGACATGATGGTACCAATGAGGGTATTATCATATTGCCTTATAAATTTTGTTCTTCATTAAGGGAAATATGTGCACATCCAGTAAAGGAAATGAAAAGAAAAAGGGATTTTTTTTTTTTTTTTCAGTTGGATATTCATCTACATCATGAGTCAATCATTCAAAAGTGTTTATTTTTGAGAGTCTTCCACAATTTAAATCCTGTTTTGGATTTTCATCCCCTCCGTTAACCTACGAAAGATTGGAAATTATCCTGAATTGTCGCAGTCAAACTAAAATGAGTTTGCTCACACATCTTATTTACCAATATTCTGTGCTCACTTTAATTGCACCAGTCGATTGCTGGCAGGTTTTTCTTTTTTTTTTAGCATTTCAACAACAAAACTCATTTGATTTTTTCAGAAGCAGTCAGGTCTGAGCAGCTGTTCATCCGAGTGCATCTAATTACGTTACACATGAGTTTACTCAGTTTGTCACACAAACTAACTGCCTTTTCTCTGGTACGTTTGGAAAGGTTTTGTTCCTGCTGAGTGGGAATTTGTCAACCTTTACTTAATTTTGTTATGAAAAAATTAGTGCTGTCAAATGATTAATTTTTTTTTATCAGATTAATCACAGGGTTTGTAGATTAATTTCGATTAATCACGATTAAATATAACTTTTTAATCTACATTAATCACGTTTCATTTTGCATGAGGGTGGTTTGTCGCAAGCTGGGTTATGCGTTAGCCGAAATGCTAGCAGTATGTACTAATGTATGCTTCGCCGTAATGTGGTATTTTGGTAAATGGAGTACATTTATATCGTGCTTTCATGACCTAAGCTAGGTCCCAACGCGCTTTACAAGGCAACTCATTCACCCATTCACACACACACTCACACACCAATGGCTACAGAGCTGCCATGCAAGGCCCTAGCCACCATTGGGAGCAATGTAGGGTTCAGTGTCTTGCCCAAGGACACTTCGACATGTGGACAGGAGGAGCCGGGGATCGAACCCACAATCTTACGATTCAAGGGCGACCCACTCTACTGAGCTGAGCCACAGCCGCCCAACATTTTAAGCTGAAAGTGCTTTGGTGAAAAGAAAACTTCCTGCAAAGTGTCTGTCACTTATTTTGTCTTAATGTTTTTGTACTCAAGTTTCCTATGGAGAGGGCTAACATGCTGTTTAGCATCCTCCATTTTTATCGGCTGGTTCTGCTTCCTGTCACCACAGGATTAACTGAGACGTTCAGAGTCATTCTGTGCTGCAGATGGATTAATTGAATTAAAATTATTAATCCGATTAATCATGATGATGGATTAATCTGCGTTAATGCATAAACTTTGACAGCCCTAGAAAAAATGTTACAGTGATAAGTGCTGCTCACAAGAAATGTCCATCAGTGAACAGTAACAAATCGTGTTCCCAAAAACAGTAGATGATTGACTTTATGCTAACTGTGATTTACATGACAGCTCCCTCATCATAGCTCTACAAGATTTTTGCATGATTCAGCAAGCAACCATTTACATACACAAGCCACGGATTTCAAATGTCCATTTGGTCATTTAATACGTGTGGGAACGCACTTCAAACTAATCCAGCCTTGGACATCACATGTTATTGGAGTTTACTTTCTCTTCCCTGCAGACAGCATTCACTGCTGGTCAGAAGAAATGACAGATGTCTGCAGCATCCTCAGTGACGTCTTTAATCAGCCTGAGCACAGCTGAAGCATGTTCTGTCTCTCTCCTGTGGTTTTCTGTCTTTCTGTCTGACTTTTTTTTAAGTACATGAGTAGCTCCTGCTGTGAGGTTTCAGTACTTCATTATTTGGTTACTTTCTTGGGATGAATCAAGTGCACTTCCCACCAGGCTTCGTAACAGTGTGAAGAGCTGCAGTCACTCCCCGTGTATTCTTCCATGGTAAACCTGTTATAACATTATAGTGATAGGGATTAGAGCTCTCCAACATGTTTCCTGTGGGCACCTGGTAGCCTCCAAGACGTCAATTGGTAACCCTTTCACCAGTTAGGACCACTTTTACTTCATTTTTTGTTTATTTATTTATGCAAATTAACCCAAATGCAAGCAGCTTCCACGAGATTTAGCGACGATGTTCTTGCTCATGACCTTTTTTGACAAGATTGTCGGATATCACATTTATTTCAGGCTTCTCACTTACGAAGCTAACAACTAGCGCAGTCGGATGAGCATTGGTTTCCTGACATGAAGGTCGATTACTTGTTAATAATATGTTACTTTTATCATAATGTTTTATATTTGAGTGGTTGAAAGTGGAAATAGGCAGCATTATTTTTACTGTTTATTACACATAATTTATTGATTAAGAGACAGAAAATGGGTATTTTTTTAACCAATACGATCATTAAATCCACCTCATTCTGCTGTTAGCGGCACAGTTCAGATTACCAGTTATAGGAGCAATCTGATTTTGATTCTCATGTTGAGTTACATCTGGTTAGACTAGAAACAACTTGTTGCTGTGTTACTTTTTCGGTTGCTAGGCAACAATAAACAAATGTCTGGCTGGATCGTGTTTAGCAGGTTTGCTACAGTAGCTGTGTTTTGTTTTGTTTTGTCGATAAAGGAGAAAGTACAGCAGGTGTAGTTTATGCACTATGATCTTTTATTGTTTTTCTGTGGTCCAATCAAATTGTTCCAAATATTTGGTTCCGCCTACAACTCCTGTCACAATATTGAAGTCAGATATTCTTGAAATGTTTCAGTAGGGCTTTCAGGTCAGACCTAAGGTATGGATGGATGTGTGCAAAATGTGCAAAAAGGATTTAAAGCTAATATATTTTTTAATGAAAGTCTTCATCAAGTACAGCCTGAAGGTGTTTTAATAAAACTGAGAATTTTAGAGAGGAATTTTTTTGTTTTGTTAAATCAGTAAAATGTGCCATCTTAGTTTAACAGCACTTAGTAATTTCACAAGGTTACACAGAAGAATAATATATTATATTAGAAATTGTGTAGAGTTTCAAAGCTCTGAACAAGCATTCAAGGCAAACCTTTCATAACAAACTCATTTCTCTTGACCAGTTTTGACCTTGTTTTCTTTTCAGTGGGCGTTTTAGTTCAAGACTTATGTCATTGTTTTTTGTTTTTTTTTGTGTAGTAACAGATAAAGTAACTTTGCTGCTTAGAAGTCACCACTCCTGTTTGTCCATGTAGGTTAGGCATGGAGCACGATGGCCAGGGGAATCGATGCGCTGATGAGACGAGTATGGGCAGCATCATGGCGCCGCTTGTCCAAGCAGCTTTCCACCGATATCACTGGTCACGCTGCAGCAAACAGGAGCTCAATAGATACATCCAGTACGTCCTGCTTCTCCCCTTTCCACTATTTTCAGGTTGCTCTCACCTCCCTGATGCCGACTCAGTATGCTATTGATTTTTTGTTTTTAAAACCTTCCTCCTATGTCGTGTTGTTTTCTCCTCAGCTCTTATGATTGCCTGCTGGACGATCCCTTCGAGCACAAGTGGCCCAAGCTCACCGAGCTCCCTGGAATTAATTATTCAATGGACGAGCAGTGCCGCTTTGATTTCGGCGTTGGTTATAAAATGTGCACAGCCGTAAGTTCCTCCCACCTGTGTGATCCACATATATTGATTTCTTTATTATATGTATCCTTATATAGAGATGAGCGGGAAGGAGGCAAAATGCTGATTGAATAACACATACCTACTTTTCCATTTAGTTTCGAACCTTTGACCCTTGCAAGCAGCTGTGGTGCAGCCATCCTGACAACCAGTATTTCTGCAAAACCAAAAAAGGTCCTCCGGTTGATGGGACAGAGTGTGCACCAGGGAAGGTAAGAAATGCCTGAAAGTTTGTGAGGGTGTCAGTCTGGACTTATTGAACTTTCTTTCCACCTTTTTTGTGACTGCTGCTCTTCTGTCTTTGTTAAATTTTTCAGTGGTGCTTTAAAGGCCATTGCATCTGGAGAACAAGCCAGGAGCCTCAGGGCCATGATGGGAATTGGGGTTCCTGGTCAAAGTTCGGTTCTTGCTCCAGAACGTGTGGAGGCGGAGTTCGCTCCCGAAGCCGACAGTGCAACAACCCACCGTGAGTGATGGAGCAGGATAGAAAGTGGACAGAGGAAGTAGACGCTCTGAAAACTAATTTGCAGTTTATCCAGTGGCAAAATAGTCAAACAGATGATGACATAATGTAAGCTTGTTGGTGAAGAGGTGGATAACCAGGGCCAATTATGGGCCCAGTCGTGGTTCAGGAGTATGAGTTACTATATGTGCACGTATAAACTTTGGTGTGTGGTTGATTTGACAGAAAAAAATAAACGTTACTGCCATGTAGTAGGGGGTCCCCAGTTCACCAAGATCATCAGGTGTTGGGCTTGTTAAACAGCAATAAACACTCACACTGTGGAGATGCTCCAGTACAACCTCTGACTGGATGTGTACTCCTGCAGATCACAGTTCAACTTTATTAAACTTTCAATCTTTTGCATCACTCACAGACACGGTTTACAGTTTGTAATTGCTCTGTTCAGTATTATTTCCCCCTATATCAGACCCATGCTCAGTGCATGGTGCTCCAATTTCATCAAACACACTAGTAGATGATGTCATCAGCAGTTTGACTGACACCTGAGAGAGCGTAGCCGTGTATTGTTGCCCTCTGCGTGTTGACTTTGTGCACATATTGTGTAGTTGTTCTCAGGTTTTGAACTAGGATACTGTCAGTGATGAAAATGTAAATGTGTGGTGCCATTAATGGACTTGTCCCACATTATAGTGTACAATAGTGTAACAGAGAAATCCAGGAAATACTCGCAGAGGGAACAGTAGTAGATGGTGGTGAGACAACTCCATCTAAATAAACTGAACTTAATAACTGAGAGGTTTGTAAAGTTGTAGCTGTATACACAAGACATACCCTATTACTTTGAAGTCAAAAGAAGTCAACACAAGTAGCAAACAGATGGGAATTTTATTTATTTATTTCAAATTTAAAGTTAAAAATACTTTTCAGCTTAGAAAATCTCATACTGCTTAATTAACTCATAAGTAACTGTTAAGGAATGATGCTTTTAACCTTGTGGAGACGCTAAACAGCCGTCTTTCTTGACTTTAGCTAGGTCCCAAAGCACCTCATTCACCCATTCACACACACACTCACACACTACCGAGCTGCCATGCAAGGCACTAGCCATCATTGAGAGCAACTTAGGGTTCAGTGTCTTGCCCAAGGACACTTCAACATGTGGACGGGAGGAGACTAATGTAATGTTTTTGTGGTTGCTCAGGCCAGCCTACGGAGGTCGAGATTGTCCCGGCTCTGCTTTCGACTACCAAATGTGCAACACAGAAGAGTGCGCCGGCCCTTACGAGGACTTCCGCGCTCAGCAGTGCATCCAGAGAAGCAACAAATATCATAAAAACATCAAACACACCTGGCTACCATACGAGCACCCAGATGGTAAGTCTGTGCCGAGTGAAGTGAAGCTGGCTCTCTGTTTCAGAGGTGAGCTGGAAAGGTTATGGACAGATGATGTTTGCAGGTGCAACTGTTCCCACGCATATTCAGATTCACGTAGGTGTTATCAGTCTCTGAAGATAATTGGAAGAATCCAATGAGTGTGTGTTTGTGCCTTTTCAGAGGCACGCAAGTGTGAGCTGAGCTGCAAGTCGAAGGAAACTGGAGAGGTGGTGTTCATGAACCAGGTGATGCATGATGGGACGCGGTGCAGCTACTCGGAGCCCTTCAGCGTGTGCGCCCGAGGAGAGTGTTTGGTGGGTGTGACACACAAACACAACCTGGAATTTGTAGGATGTAAACGACCTACACAGCACTGAGTATAAATTTATGCACAATGCATCCTACTTTACTGAAAACATCCTGTATTGTGCTGCTGGTTTTAAGTCATATCAGATATAATTAATAGATATAGATATAATTGGCTTTTTTATTAGTTTTGAAATTAGATTACCGTATTTTCCGGACTATTGAGCGCACCTGTCTATAAGCTGCTATTGAATTTATTCAAACAGTTTCATGTGGTCCACTCTGACCGGATCTGATGTGACGAGGCTAAATGTATCGGCGGCGCAGCGCTTGCTAGCTTGTAAAAAGCTAACGAGCTTTTTGCCACCGATACATGAGCCACGCCGGTGTTTCAGCTGCAGGGTTAAAGCGTCGGAAAAAAGTAGCGACTTATAGTCCGGAAAATACGGTAGTTGTGAAACCTGTGATGGTAAAATATTGAGTAAAATAACAATAAGCAAAGCACCTTTCTTTGTGGACTTGAAATGTCATATTTCACCCTCATTATTATACAGTTGTTTATCATCTTAGTCAGTTTACATTTTGCAAACACCAGTGACACCACAACAACATGTCAAAGTCTCCTAAAAAAGGTTATGGAAATTTAAAGAGCAATTTAAAGATTAAAGAGCAGTATTATTTCCTCCATGCTCAGATTGACGCCGGTTTTACACCAGAGATCAGCATTTTCATTTGCCTGGAGGAATATTAAACTTTAAATGTCACTTGACAAGGAAATGGCATTTCCCTGTGCTGCTATAACCTTTAGCAGCATTTTGATGATGTAAATTGTGTCCTGAGACGGAGTTACAGATATTTGAAGACTAAACTGTAAATAATTACACACCTCTGCACTTTCCTCCAACACAAACACACTTTTACATTTCACCTTGGACATAGTGTTAAGACTGTTGGCGCTCAGTGTTTTGGCTACGCTCCTGTTACGTCTGGGTGTGTTCCCAGCGTGCATCATCTTAAACCAGGCTCCATTCAAACCAGATGTGAGGTCCCGTGGCATCACTTTCCCAGCGGAGTAATCTCAGTTTGTGCAACAGTCAGACGCAGCCTGATTTGATTGACTGCCTCTGCTCCCCACCCTCACAGCATGTTGGCTGCGACAAAGAGGTCGGCTCCTACAAACAAGAGGACAAATGCGGAGTGTGCGAGGGGGACAACTCCCACTGCCGCACTGTGAAGCTGACGCTCACCAAGACCCCCAAAAAGAATGGTAACCATCGACCACACTGCTGAACTGGACGCCAGCATTTCAGCTTAACACTCAAATAAAATGCTTTGATTAAAAAATAATTGGCTGCTTGCTGTTCAAGGCTGCCAGCTGTACCAATGTGTGTCTCTTTGTCTTGACAGGCATGTTGAAAATGTTTGACATCCCGATAGGAGCCCGCCACATAGTTATCGAAGAGAACGAGACCTCACCTCATATAATTGGTGAGTGTGTCTCTCATCCATCTGTAGAAAGCTGTGGGACTAATGGGTCTAAAGTTGGTAATAGTTTGTTATTGAATCTATTTCTAATAAATAAATGGTCCTGACCCAGAACATTGAAGGATATTTTTACCCAAAGCACACACAGACAAAGAGACAGCGTTGCCTTTGTGTGTTAAGATTTTGGATTGCCTGAAATCAATTTAGGGAGTAGTGAATGAGTGAACAATGGTGAGGAGGGGGCAGATTTTGGTCATAGCTAATGTGCTAACAGCACCTTGGAGAAGATTTTTTTATTTCTTGCAGTGAAAATGGGCAAAAATAATATTATAATAATGATAAGCCAAATAAAAATTGACCGGACAAGAACCTTGGAGTCCCTGAACTCTGAGTTTTCGGTCCCAGAGTCACTTCTCTGAGGGGATTCATTCAACTCTGAGTATGTTCACCTTGAGTTTAACTCCTGCTATTAGAGCTATCATTGATGGAGCTCTGATACCATGGTTACCCCTGGCAACCAGTGAAAACAAAGTTAGAGGTGCTGATGCTGCTTATGTTCAATAGGAGACAAACGTTACTTTTGATGTATAATTGAAGTATGTAATGAAGTATAATTGGAAACAAAATGAAATATGGAAATATCGTTAAAACAGGGAAGGTACTTTTTTGCTTAGGCTTATATGAATATGATTGTAGGTCACTTTGGTTTAATCATTTTGAACTAATGTAGCTTGAACAGAGTGTAACTCAAGCAAAAATGTTAACGCACACAATGATCTCGCCTAATATCATGTTCAGTAGATTCATATTTGAGTTTTATTTCAGTACCAGCATACTAAGGAAAACTATTGTGGGTAAAAAAAAAAAAGAGAAGATAATTTGCTCTCATTTGAGTCCATGGTGAGTAATATTGAAGATAAAAGTACCAAAAATCAGGAAAGTACCATGTAAACACATCTAATCAGGGACTCAAAATGTCAAGTAATTCCACTTCAACAGAGAGAGGGAGCGTTTCCCACTAAACCCACTTTCTGGATCAGACCCCAGCTTGTCAACTGGAGGTGATGCCTCTCCAGAGCCAAGACAACCAACCTCCTTTCATCTCCTCCCAGCCAGGTTGATTGCTACACGCTGGGGGAGATCACCACAGGTGCTGCTAATAGCTTTGTGATGAGCAGGGACGAGTGACACCTGTGACCACGATCTGGGATCTCTGTCAATCCCAGTTTAACGAACAGAGTCAAAGGAGGAAACTGTAATGAAATCAACACTAACTGAAAACTGACTGAAGGGGAATGATATCAACTTTCTTTTAGAGTCAAGGTTTAAGGTTTAGCAGTCAATAGTCAGCTCTCTGCCCACTCCTGCATTGAAATCCATTTCTGTGCTGCTGATTCGTGTGTTTAATGTACTGCAGCACTCTTATAGAGCTCCAATTTGTTTCACATAAAGACCCATGGAGAGGAAGTGACACTTGGGTCAGAGATGAAATCTAAATTATTTATAGCTGATTTTCAAGCTTAAAAAGCACATATCACCTTCTGAAATGCCAGGATACGCTGTTATTCTTAATTATCCCCCTGAGATAATTAGATATAATGAAAGGTCTAATAACAGCAATTTTATGGAGAAATTAGTTAGCCCAGCACAGTCAGTATAAGAGCATTGTTTTATTACAGGTCACTAGAGAGGCAAAAATATTTGCCAATAATTTACTAGGTGTGAAAATGAACAAGATCAGTCCTCGTAGATGTCTTCATTTCAATGGTCCTTTGTGCAACTAAACCGGGTGAGTCCGGATGAACGTGGCATTCGGCCAAATCCTCGCTCTTCTCTTGTCTCCGCTCTTTTCCTTTCTGGCTTTTATTAGCTCATGGGAATAAGAGATGGCACACAGCTCAGAGGAATTAGTGTTGGCTAACCACAATGGCAGACATCTCAAAATACACACTGACATGCTCCCTGCCCAAAGGAAAATCTCGGGGATGTTTGGTGGAGGATGGTTGATCTTGGATTTCTGTTTTGCTGTAGTTACTTTACCAACAACATATATTAAAAAATTGTCTTTATTATCAACAGCTGTGAAGAATCAAGTTACGGGAAACTTTATACTGAATGCACAAAGTGAAGATGCTGAATCGAAGACCTTCATCGAAAACGGTTTACAGTGGGAGTACTCCATCGAGGGCGAGAAGGAGACTTTGAAAACAACTGGTCCTCTACATGAAGGCATTGTAGTTCTGGTGAGTGAGTCTGGAGCCGGATTATTTCACTTTGAGGTTTCTCAGCAGTTGTCAGGTTTTTCTAATAACCCATTCGTCTTCTTTGTTGCAGGTCATTCCTCAAGAAGAAGAAGTCAAGATTAGCTTGACCTACAAGTATATCATACACGAGGACCTGCTACCGCTCATCACCAACAACAACGTGCTTCTCGCTGAGCTGGACACGTATGAATGGGCACTGAAGAGCTGGTCTCAGTGCTCCAAACCTTGTGGGGGAGGTCAGTGAGTGCATGTGTGTCTTCACAGTGTTAGTCATGGTTTTGTTATTGGTCTGCAGTGGAAGCTTGAATGCTTCAAAGAAAACAACCTCATTTACGAAAAGTGCCAAATGAGAAACATTTTTTTTCTATTCATAGTTTAAAGATTTTAAATCCATTTAAATCAAATAGCTATTGATTTTTGATTGTTAAATCTGGAGTAATAATTATATTGTTTAGTAACAAAAATAACAAGATGAAGGTCATACATATAGTGCTATTTTGCATTTAATTTAATACATTGTTTTTAAAAGATTATATTATCAGCTGAGCAGTCAGAGTGAAAAGATGAGTCTTTGTTTTTTTTGTTTTTTTATGGTCTCTTTTTGCTTTCATTATGCAAATAATTTCCAATGCATGCAAATCATAGCACGACGATCAGAGCACGTCTCTGAAGAATGATGTGCTGCTTTTCTTTCATCAAAGTGTCCAAGGCTGCAAACCCCCACCCTCACATTTGAATATCCCAACCATCATAGTTTACTGTCAGTTTCATGCACTGTCTCTCTCTTTGCTGCTGCAGCTTAGTCCACTCACTGCTTTTCACTGTTGTTGCACTCTCTACAAGTGGCTTAGAGATGCTACTTGTCTTCTGAGAGACGGCCTTCTCGTAACAGTACTTCACCTCATTGTAATCCTGCTTGTAGTGTCAGCAGTGATATCCTGGAAACTTGAAGCACAGGCTTATTTATAACAGCTGAACATTGGCTGTAAGTTGATTAATTTACTTTTACTTGAACAAGTGAATCATGTGAGTTAATCAAATTTACTGAAATACAGAGGAGGAACTTTCCCGTGAAATGTCTTTTAAATCTTTCTGATTCCTGATTAATTTGAATTAATTCTAGACTCATGATGTGAATGTGTATGTGACTGGCAGATAATTGCTTTAATGAGTCATTGAACAGGTGTGTTGCTCTCTCTCTATCTCTCTCTATCACTGCAAATGCTGGTACATTGATTGTTCTTTGTGTCTCTCAGGCATACAGTACACAAAGTATGGATGCAGGAGGAAGAGTGACAGCCGTTTGGTGCATCGTAACTTTTGTGAAACCAGTAAAAAGCCCAAACCCATCCGCAAGCGCTGCAACATCCAAGAGTGTAGCCAGCCCACGTAAGTGACCTTTAATGAAAGACCTCCACATATGCAGATGTAGCCTATGACACAATGCAAAGCCATAATGCTGCATTAGCAGGATCAGTAGTGGAACTAATGACTGTGCCTCTTCATTTGACCTGAAAAAATATTAAATTGCCACGTGTCATGGAGACCTCTAAGAGCCTGCTGTTCTGACAGGTGGGTGCTTGAAGAGTGGAGTCCCTGCAGTAAAACCTGCGGGAAGCTCGGCTACCAGACCAGGGTGGTGCAGTGCATGCAGCCGCTCCACAATGGCACCAACAGGCTCGTCCACAGCAAGCACTGTACTGACGAACGTCCAGAGACGAGGAGAGCCTGCAACCACACCGCGTGCCCCGCCCAGTGGAGGACAGGGGCGTGGTCACAGGTAAGACTAGTTCTCACGTTTTATATTTACTAGTCAAAATGTACAATAGACTGTATACAGAAATGGACAAAGCAAGTGGAGCTAAAAAATGAGGTCCTGCCCTAGTTAAAAATCCTAAATGTGTGACAAAAATTTACTTTGTATGTTATATGTTGTGTGCAAAGTTCAATCATCTGGCCCAAAACAGTTTCAACCAATAGCATCCTTCAATCCACCTGTCAATCAACCCGC
The DNA here is from genome assembly GCA_900323345.1 of Pseudochromis fuscus. Taxonomy (NCBI): domain Eukaryota; kingdom Metazoa; phylum Chordata; class Actinopteri; family Pseudochromidae; genus Pseudochromis; species Pseudochromis fuscus. The sequence goes on along the minus strand of OOFC01050576.1, from coordinate 41,385 downwards.
TGTTAGCAGCACAGTTCAGATTACCACTAGGACTCAGACAGAGAGTCGAAGGAGCGGTGGGAATAATCAGTAGTTTGTTGGAACTGTATCATTAGAAATTTCATCTAGTAACGTTAGCTGGCTAGCTGTGGTGTTTGGTTGTGGTTTACTGGTCCAATCAGATTGCCCCACATGTTTGGTCTCACCTACATATCTAATTTTTGTTGGAAATACATCATGATAAAGAAGTCAGATGTACTGGAGACGATGTTTCAGGAGTTCAATGATGATGTGAAGATCCGTCGATATGCTGATGATGCAGTGATTTCTACACAAACCAGAAATATGTCACAATATGAAAGTTGGATCCTCTGATATGATGTTTTAGGATCGACTTTAACCTTTTAACACCTACTGCACACACTTCATTGTTGTTGATTAGAAGCATCTACTTGTATTTCCTGTGAATAATAAGCTAGGTGTTTACATAGTTGACACACTTCACTGTTTTTCTTCACTCTCATTGCTTTGAAAACCCATGAAAGATGCCCACAAATAAAAACCTAACAAACATATTCATTTGGATTCCAGATGGAGATACAATTCAGAGTAAGAAGTAATAATAATACAGAAGTTGTTGGGAAAATTCAATTTCTACCATTCCCTATTTTCATAAATCAGCCGCTGTTTAATCAGAAAGAAAATTGCAGACTGTATTGCAGATTGCGTGGTCTTCTATCAGCAGAAAACAACATTCTTCTGCTTGTTAAAAATAAACAAGGTTTATGCAAATGTTATTTTAAAAACACACACTGAAGCCCTTTACTTGAATGAAATGTGCATATTTTCGCATAACATCAAAACATGGCAGGGTGCCTGTTTTAATGTGAAGACTTGGTTTAGGGTAAAGGTCAGGTAAGTAGTGGTTGTAGCCTGGAAATGAATGGAAACAAATGTGGTGTCCTCTGAAGTGATGGAAACATGACTGTTTGTGTGTCTGTGTTGGGTGTGCGGCAGTGCTCGGTGAGCTGTGGTGAAGGGATTCAGCAAAGGCAAGTCGTTTGCAAAGCCAGCGACAACACCATCGGAGAATGTGAGGGCGAGAAGCCGGAGACAGTCCTCATTTGTAAACAAAGTCCTTGTCCAGGTGAGAGTTAATCAATTTACCAGCAGACAAGAGTGATTTTTTATTCACTGATGCAGAAAGACAGACTTGTGGGTGGCTGATATCTTCCACCCCCTGCATGTTTACCTCTAACTCTGTGAAACTTCAAGAAAGAAAAGCCAAATGCTTCACAGAATATTTGATATTTTTTCTGATGCAGAAGTAGTCAGCAGTCGTCAGAAGGCACATCCAATTCAATCAGTGGTTACACCATGACTGCTCTCAGAAATTTAACATGGCACGGTGATTCAAAGGGAAGGAGAGGAGATGCAGGGAAAATACAAAGCAGCTGAATCCATACATGCAATAGGTTGAAACATATTAGCATGCACATAAACAGGATTCATGCAGAAGGTGTATTGTATCTACAGGACTAATCATAGATCAAACGAAAGAGCAAGCATTGTGCGGTTACTCTTGAGGATGGGAATAAGCTGAGATATGAGGCAGAAGACTAGTGCTGATATTACAAGTGAGTACTCTGGTATGTATGTAAGACGCAGCAGTGGAAATAATCTAAAGTGGGTGGACAGATCAAGGTTGATATGTAATTGGGAATAATGCAGCACCCAGCATTTAAAGGAAAAGGTTGTCTTAAACAGGAGCAAAAATAAGATTCATTCATGGAAAGAATATGTAACAAACTAAGTCAACACAAGTGAAGAACGGATTAATTCAGATGCAGCAAGATGAAAACGTGATTCACACAGAAGGTTCATGATACCAGCAAGTCTGGCAGTGGGTGAAATGAACAGACCCTGCATCAAAGTATTACAGTGTGCACATATGGTTATAGTTATTAGATGTGCACTGAGAAACATGAGGCAGTAAACTATGCCAGCGCTCATATTACAGGTGACAGCTGGCACATGGTTTGTACATGAGCTGTAGTCACACGTGCAGAGAGGAAGTGGTACTATGTACATAGTGTAATGAGAATGGACAGCTGTAAGCAGCATTTTTTATTAGTAAATTAGGAAGACGGACTGTAGCAGTGGAGATAATCTACACTGATTAATAATTATCACGTGGCAGCCACCAGCCTTTACAGGCAAAGGTCATACTAGACAGGAGAAATAAATGGCTGTGGGTCTGACTGTAGGATGCAGAGAGAAATACTTTCAGTCTTGAGTCATGGAAAGAGCCCACTCCTCAGATGGAGATATGAAATTTCACAGAAAAAAGTGGACTTCTTCTTTGTTTTTTGGAGCACTTCTACCTAAGAGCACTGTGAAATTGAATGGAAATGGTAAATGGAGTACATTTATATAGCGCTTTCATGACCATAGCTAGGTCCCAAAGCACTTTACTCATTCACTCACTCACACACACCAATGGCTACAGAGCTGACATGCAAGGCGCTAGCCACCTTAGGGTTCAGTGTCTTGCCCAAGGACCCTTTGACATGTGGACAGGAGGAGCTGGGCATCAAACCCATGACCTTATGATTCACAGGCGACCCGCTCTACCACCTGAGCCACAGCCACCCTACAGAAAATGCCAGGCTGCCTGGCTGTAGCACTGACAGAAAAAAAAACATTTCCCATAACTCAGCTGAACCAAGGGATGGGATTTTTCTGATGATGCCATCATTGTGTTGACTAGGAGCCAGACTTGGTTAGTATCTTTTCTGTGCTGATGCTCTCTTATTGCTTTTCTTCTGCTGCCTTCTTTTAAAGAGCTGAGAGCCACTTTACTGTTTCTCTACACAAATACCCAATAGAAAATGTTTTATTTCTTTCACCAATACATGAAGATGTTGAGGCTGTGGCCTTATTACCGACATCCCTCGGTTTCCCTGCAGTAGACATGAGTTTTTCTTAGATCTCACGGCTCCTGTCTTTTGCAGGAGGTTTTTTTTTTTTGCTAAATGTTATCCTTTCTTTATTGTTGTACGCTACAGGTCAGCCAGTGCCTTCTATTACTGCTCAGACAGCGGAAAATTCTACAATGAAAGATGAAGCTGTGTACCAAAGGGTTCCTGAAAACCCTGTCCAGAAAATCTCTTCAAGTAAGTCAATATGTCATGTTTCAAATACCCATCACTTTACCGTGAACCTTATAGCTTTCTACCAGCCTTCTGATTTTCTCTGTATTGCCACTAACAGATGAGCCATGTCTGGGAGATAAATCCATTTTCTGTCAGATGGAGGTTCTTGCTCGATATTGTTCCATCCCCGGATATTATAAACATTGTTGTGAGTCTTGCAACAAGAAAGACAGCCTCACAACAGATGTTCCCGACTTCCACAACTCCCCTGTGGCCTTCACCCGACCCGAGACCTCCGCCGCTTCCCATCCTGCCTCCACCAAGGCTCCTCTTGTTGCCACGACCCCGCAGACTTCGCCTCAAACCACTAAAGCCATCAGTCGACGGCTTCTCTCCACTGCCCCGACGCCAACGACGTCTGCCGCTGCTCCAGCTTCACCATCGACAGATGCTGCTCCACCCCAGCGTCCAACCAGCGACTCCCTTCTCACGGGTGGGAGGAGAGATTCAGATGCGGGGCCACTTCTACCTCCAGGGCCACCACGGCCCACAGCAGACTCCAGTGGAGGTGCCTCTAAAGAGCACAGTCCAAACAGCACTTTAGGCCCAGTTGCTGCCAGGTCAAAAAGGGACAATTTAGGATCCGAGAGGGACTCGCGTCACAGAACCCTGTCAGCTCAGAAATGAACAGTGAGTAATGTTGTGAACGTGCTGCTCAGCGAGACGGTCTCAAACATCTTCGCAGTATCTCATTCACTCAAAGTCTTGCTGCAGATTATTTCTTTTTTTTATTTTAAGATTTTTTTTTTTTTTTTCATGCCAGTGAACTTAGACCAGACCAGCAATGGTTACCTCATCAAAACGGAAGTTGTCAAAACGAAGGTGCTGTAAACTAAAACGACTACAAGACGTGTTCAAAATGTGATGACTGCATTGCTACATTCATGTTTTTATCTGTGTACAGTTGTGTAAGCCTGTTGTGTTTTTTCAAGTGCATTAGAACTACTATTGAACTTGTATTGTGAACTTGAGGAGAGGTCAAAGGCCATGGATTTTTGAAGGTGCATGTGTGAGCTGTGGGTTCTGGAGTGTGCCACCAGAATAATTATAAACCTTGACAGTGTCTAATGATAAAAACCTAAAATCACTAATTAAAATAACATTTGAATCATTAAAAGCACAGAATGGAAAAATAGAAGTTTCTGCCCATCATCAGTTTCTGTTCACATTTTATAAGCATCATCATGTAACACAGACCACTGACCGGTTTAATGTCGGCATTATTTTCACGGACCGGGCTTCGAGGTGTGGCAGATAAATACAGCGAAAATAGTTTGAGACGACCAGCATAAAAAGTTGTCCTCTCACCCTTTGCAAAGAAACTCTCCAAAGACATTTGTATTTTATTCATTTTCGCTGGTTTGTGGGCTTATTTTTTTGGCTAACCTGACCGAGACAAGTATTGACGTGTCAAGAGGCAATGGTTAAGTTGAAGAGAATCCGGTCGTTCCTTTCAAAATAAAACGTCTTTCAGACTCTAATAATCAATACGACGGAAGTTATATTTTTATTTATTCTTTCTGTGCGGCCCGGTAACAACTGCCCCACGGCCCGGGATCACTGATGTAACAGGTGCTGCTCTAAACTTTTACTTTGAATGCCCAGCACACTACTTTTTTTTATTATTGTTTCCAATTTTTAAATAATATACTTGGTGATAAATTGACTATAAGAAAGCACTTGTTGAGGCTGTAATTATTGCAGTGGCACTCTGACAGACTTCATAGTCATCACTCCTGGCAGAGAGCTACAAAAGCTTCTCTGTCACCGGTGCTCTTTTTTCTTTTTGTTGTCCAGATCTTAAATACCAGTGCTTATGTTCACTGGGAAAAAAAAGACTGTTTGAAAGCCAACCCCAACTGTAGCATGCCTTCTGTCTGTCTTTTTAAAAGTCAGCCCCTTAATGCTTTAAGAAAAAAAAAAAAAAATCGGAAAAAAACATTATATTTTTTTGTAATTGATACATTTTTTTCAGATAATAATGTATATAGTGTAAATTTCATGTTATGAAAAGTTGTATGTTGCAATTGGAAAATACAGGTGATGCTGTAAGTCTACAGACTGTGGTTGGTTCATACTGTTACACCGTTCCTGCATTGCGGTTTCATAACGTCATTATGTTTATTGTATAGTTCTTGTATATACGTACGTGAATGAAAGCTTTAAATGTTAATATTTATTGAATTTTTAAGTGGTATGGTGAACAAAGTAAAAACACATTTGAAAGAACTGGGAATTGTGGTTTTTTTTTCTCATCCTTTAACCTTTTGCACCCAGAAGTCCTTGTACCACAACCTTTTATTATAAAAGTTAAGACCTTCTTTTTCTATTATGTTTAACTTCTATCCTCTTCTAACTGCCTGAAGGTGAAGATACCTTTCCATTCATGTGGTATTCATTTTTTTTTTTATTGTGATGAATGGAAATAAATGAGACAATACAGGCACATTCAAGCACTTTATTAATTCTATCCAGTCATATTGCAGGGAGTCATGTGTCAAGGGACATGTGATGACTCTTGAACATAAATCGTACTGAGGTTTGAGTAGCAAAACGTGACTTTAATTCCTATTATCAGCCAGCTTCCTCCTGCCAGGCTGGCACTGGACTGCTGCCACTGTGAAAACTTCTCCTCAAGGCAGCGTGTTTCTCATCACGACTTCGAATGGCGGCTTTTCACCGAGCATCAAACTGTCACCCTACATCCACCGCCGCCACTTTTTGTCTGCAGGCAGGATTATGACGGGACCGCTCTGTGATGCAGGCGTCAGGGTCAGTCAGTCAGCTCAGGGTGAGACGTCTTCTGAGGTGTCTGGTGAAATCCAGCTGTGCTCGGGGTAAAGCCTGATTGACAATGGACTTCGGCAGCCAGCCCTGAGAATAAAAAGTTTGTTAGACATCTGTGTTAAACTGTCAGTTTTGGTACACAAACAGAGAAAGAGTGTATCTAGTCTGCTGCTGTACAATAATTCAGTTTCCCTAGAAATGCAACAAAATAAGACTCAGCTACATCTAACAAACTGAGCTATCTGGACAACATCTGTGCAAAACACCACGGGATGCAACTAATTTAAAGTTGAACTTCAGCACAGTTTGGGAAATGAAAAAAACAACATTCAACTAAATAACACCACACCTAAAAAGAAGCACTCACCAAAAATGTGGGTTTTATTCAATATTCAATGTCAGGGTTGAATACCCAGTAAATACTACAGTAAACACCTCCAGTCTATTTTATAATACATACACACAAACATGTTTACTCTGCAGATGTGGTTCCTTATCTCTGTGATCAGCATCCCTGGGTGTAACAGCATATTTCTTCCCGGTAGCTGCCCTCATATCTGTGGTTTCTATATCCAAGTGATTTATGTCTGCTCGGCTATGCTGTGTTACTCCCAGAAGTAGCAGCATTTTAAAAATGACCAGAAAAACAAATGCACCTCTTCAGCAATGTTTTCTACAATGTATAAAACCTGACACAACCTTGAGACTTTACTGAGGTAGAAACTCATGATACCTGAGGTTATTATACAAACATAAGTTTTACAATAAGTACTGCACATATTAAAGTATGTTTTCCTATTAAAAAATGATTTACCTTCACGTCCATATTGAGGAGCCACGTGAAGCGGCTTTTTGTTGCAGCCTCGTCCAGAGCTTGTATGACGATGCAGGTTGGTCCATCCTCGGCTCTGCACACATGCAAATAAACCCATCAGCTTCAGTACTGAACCACGGTTTGATAAGGGTTATTAGCTTAAGTGCCGGTACGAAATAGCATTGCCGGTATACAGAGGAGTATGCATAATTTGTTCAAATCTTCAGTTTCTGAATTAACTTGAAAATTACTGAACACCGCCATACACAGATGTTATGTCACTTTAAGGTGGACCGGGAAATTCCGCCTTTTCTGTTTACCGGAAATGCTAACTTGAGGTAGTTATCCACATAGACATAATATTATTATATTATTATTATTATGTCTATGGTTATCCGGAGCGCATTTCCGCTTGTATATCGTGCGAACGAGTTAGCATTTCCGGTATACAGTAGAGGCTGAATTTCCTGGTCCACCTTAAAGTGGCATAACACCTGATGCCGGTGTTCAGTAATTTTAAATTTGCGCACGAGGTACTTATCTGGTGCGCACTAGATCCCTTCACTTTTTTTTTTCTCCATCGAAAATATTTTTTTCTTCATGTCCCTTTAGGGGCTCCGCAGCGTGTAACTTAGAATATCCAATAGATTTAAATAGTCAGCCTGCTGCTTAAATATCTGGCCCACACAAAATGCATTAAACGGCTACTGTCGGTGTATAAATTTGGTATATAATTGGTATATAATTCCAATGATCTTCCCACCAACCTCATACTTACGCATATATTTAGGATAATTAACATGATAATCTGAGAATTATTGTTCCAAAACTGAGGCAGCCCAGTATTATCCAAAATATAACACTACAAAAATGCTTTTGTTGTTTTAATCTATTGCTTTAGCTCTATTACAATTATATTTTTCAAAATCCTGTCTCGTAAGCCTTTTTTTTTTTTTTAATCTCGTGCAGATGAGATAAAACAAACGTGTAATAACTGATATTACTGGGTGCTGTGCCTGCTCCAACAGATTGTCAGGTCAGATTAAAATGTCAGAAAAAATCGATTTCTCCTGTTTTTGTTTTGACATTTCATTTCCTGGAGGAGTGAGATTAATTTTCCTTGGCTGCTGTACATTATAGGTTTAGTGAAGTTGCTGATTATATTTAATGATAGACAGAGTTCGCCTCACTGATAACTCACCTCACGAAGCCTGCCTGAGGTGGGAACGACTCCAGCTGAATTGCTGTCCCTCCGAGGTAAACACCAGACTGCTGTTTGCAACTGTGTCTCACACTCAGGAAGTCCCTTTGGCCAATCAGATTTCCCGCTGTCTCAGCTGAAACCTCATGAGTGACAATCGTTTCTGGTCCAACATGTTTCAGAACCTGCAAACCAAGAGACACATTAGATTTATGTAGTTTTTCTGCAAATTGCAAATTAGTGTCTTCAATGAGACTTTTGGTGATCTGAGACGGGCTATAAACACAAAAACAGACAGTTTATAAAGAAGAAAAGGTTGTGTACTGTCTAACCTAAGGAGCTTTAATTGGTTAGAGGTCTGCAGCTCACTTTGATGTGTTGTATGCTCGGGTTCCACCGGTGCATCTCCTCCACTCTGACAAACAGCAGGTCATAGAGCTCGTCCACAGTGGCGTCCAAGACCGCATCGAGCCTGAAGACCTTCCTGCCCCCGGGCATTACTTTGCTACAGATCACATCCCCGTTGCTCTAACAAACGAAAAAAAAGAGGAAAGGTTTAGCAACAAGAACAAGATTTATAATACTGACATGAAGGTCTCAGCAGAGGATGGCACTTTAATTAGATCCTACCTCTGCGATTTCAACCTTCCATCCATCTTTGTCCTCCAACATACTGAGAGCCTTTGACATCGCTTCTTCACCTTGTTGCACAAAGAAGAGCAGATCTTCTCTCGCTGATATGGGCTGCACATCTTCTGATCTGGGCTCTGCAAAAGAGAGAAAGGAAGTCATCTTTCTGCAAATGCAATCTAAAACAAACAAATAAATAAATAAATGATAACTGGATTTTTACCATTATATTTTACAGCAGCTTGTGGCCTCAAGCTTTGCTGATGTTGGATTTGACTCCATCGCTGCCGGTGGGTGATCTCCTGGCCTATCACTGCCACAGCTGTGCGCTGAAGTCCTGCATGATTGAAAGAAGAAAAAAAATCAATAAGAAATCTCAGGAATGCAGCAGGATCTGAAAAGAAAGGAATAAACGTGAAATGTTCTCTTTCAGATTGTTGAGAGTGTTTACCTGCCATACTCCTCAGATGTGGGTAGGAGATGCCACAGCAGAGCTTTACAACGGCAGGCAGCATGTTGTCTGTCTCTGGCAGTGACAGCAAGGTAACAGTGTGCGCCTCTGCACTTTATACGACCTGTGAAGGACGCGACAGTGAGATAAGGGCTAAAGGAGAAGATAGGGCTTGTTCTGAATTCTGCTGTGAAGGCCGCACTTGAAATAGTGTTGATGCAAGGCAGCCAAGAAAATCTCACACTAAGGCCTGGATGTTCAATATTATTGCAAATCACAATTTTAATACGCACAATATTTGGAAACTTGTGTCTGCAAATCAAAGCGATGCTATTTTGTATGTATTACGACAAAACCAGAAGTGAGCCTGAAGTTTATACCAAGCGTAAGGAGCATGACTGTAACCGTCAAATCTAATAGTGTTTCTAATGATCTCATTCCTGATTAACTCTGAATCAAATTCTACAAACTAGATATTGATCATTTATAATGAGACGCTTAACTGCACAACACCTTGATGCTCATAAGCTCTGTTCATTTGAATATGTTATATGTAAACTTTTACAATAATCTGTCAAAATTGGTGGAGAGAATAATGAAAAATTCAGAAGTCCATTGAAATAGGTCATAATCTATATTTTAGTCAGTTTTGATAGATGCCCAGACACCTTTCAAGTAAGTAAGTAAAGTTTATGTGTATAGGAAGTCAATTAAAATCAATAAAAACAGAACAAAAAAGGAAAATGAATAATTAAAAACTGTCTAAAATGTCTGTCCAAAAAGATATGTTTCCAGCAGCTTCTTGAAACCACTAACAGAAGCTGCAGCTACGACCTGAAAAGATCTTTTCATCTGTAATATAAAAGTAAATTTACTGGGCTAGAGCGCTGCTAGAAAAAAAAAGCCATTTAAAAAAAGCCATGGTTGTAACTAATGCAATCAGTACTTAAGGATTTGTAAAACGTGCAAAAATCTATGTCAATAGACAGGGGCCTCTGCAAAACCCACAAGCTACTGCTCCACAGAAATTATTTATTTTGGATTAATTCCCTTCAACTGAAATCACACTTCCAAGGTTTCATGTGTTTCAGATTTTTTGTTCAGTGATGTGTTTCATCAGATTACAATGCAACAAACCAAAGATCTCAAGTTAATGATCATCAGCTACAGGGCAGAATTCCTGCTGGAATTAATTAACTTTTGGAGGTCAAACAGGAAGAGAAACAGCGTGTTTTATTTATGCACCTCCGTGTTTCCTGTCACACAGAAGAACTGTGGTGTTTGATTTCTTTAAAAATTCATTAATATTTTAGAAATTGCAGAACAGTGAAGACACTGATGATATATTTTACTGAAGTGTGGGACTGAAGGTTCAGTCCTCAACACCTCATTAATGTCAGTATGAGGAGCCTGCCCAGTGGACACAGATACTGAGAAATGTTATTTTCCTAAATCTTGCATATGCATAATTAAATAATTATTGCTCTCCAATGAATAATTAGTGATTTTGATTGAATAATTTCTCTGCATAAATTACTTAATTTGTTCTCTCAGTTAAATAATTTTTTGGCATCCATTAAAAAGTTCATAACACTGATTGAGTTTTGTTTTTTACATTGGATAGCAGCATGTAATTTTTACGGTTACAAAAATATAATGGAAATAAAAATTGTATTAACAGCTAAAGCCGGATGTCTACTCACATATTGTTTACACTATAAACTGCAATTTGCTGTGTTTACTGCATGTCATGAAGATCAAGTTTAATCTAATCCAATATCTCTTATCAAAGTCACGAGTGTGAAAAAGTATAATGAAGGTGAAGTTATGTTGACTCAAGAGCACTGAGAGTGTGAACTAAACTGTGTCTTTTTGTTCTTGTGATTTTACACTTTGAGATTTCCCTGAAATGTAAAGTGCACTATAAATAAAATGTATTATTATTATTATTATTATTATTATTATTATTATTATGTGTCCACTGATTAGTTCTTGTGACACAACCAGACAAGAAATAACCCTTCAAGTGGAGGAAATCATGACAAAAATGATAGAATACACACAGGGATATAAAGGTAATAATAATATAGGTATACACGGGTGGTATAATAATGACAAATACATTGGCCAGTTGAGATGACACTTATTAATCCTCCAGCTGACACACTGGCAGGAATCAGTGTTAGAGAATATTTGAAAGGTTGCTTGTCTCCATGGAAACCTTTGAAAAAATGTTAATTTTGTTTGGTCAGAGCTCTGAAATGTGACCCTGAAAGACGGCAAGGATTAGTTTTATAAGGAAGGACGACTGTCAAGCTGATAAGCAGCAATGTGAAGATGAGTTTTTACAATAGATCAGTGGGAATTGTAGGTCGTGGGGTGGGGATGAACAGCATAAATCATAATATGCTGTATGGTTTGTAAAAAAACACAGTATGGAACATGGAGGGTGCTGATAATAACTGTAGTTTGTACATGATGGAGGAAACCCATGAACAAAAGCCACGTGTCTCTGCATATAGGCCAAATGGCAATCACACGTCAAAGAGATTGTGGAGAAAAGTGCCATGCAGGCTGCACCACTTACAGACTACTGCTCACCAGTGTATGGGGACAGGGGCACTGGATGGGGGGGGGAGTTAGGAATCGGTAAAAATTAAACTATGATTTTGCTATCTGCATTGTGAATATTTTTTTCAAATATAGTTGGAAAACTATAAAAAAAAATCTCTTTGTTTTTTGCAGTATAACTTACATATCCACATTGACCAAAAAGTAAACATCCATATTGACCGACCACCCCCCTGTATCTGCGTGAAATGGTTTGGTCCTGCCTTAGCGCACTGACGGTGACGGTGCTTCCAGCAGTCAGTAGTTGCGCCAGAGCTACAGTGCTGCTTATAGTACTAAAATAAAGTTTTTAAAACAGGAAAGAGAGAAAGGAGAGAAGAGAGGCAAAAGAAAGGTGTCAATATGTGAGCCAGTGTTTCTCCAACAAAGGTGAGTAGCCTAGCTTAAAGTCGGTGAGTGCAAATGAACCTGTTAGCTAGCTAACAGCTAACAATGTCAGGTATTGCCATAAATAAGCTAGCTACAGACTAGTGTTAGCCTAAATCTCACTCCTTTTTCACCAGCATTTAATCAGTGTAGGTTTTAATGGGTCAGTGAGGTCCTAGAGATGTGGTACCAACAGCTTCCTTGGGCCCAATGTGATTTATTTCATGGGGCCCAGAATTCCTGGCGATGCCCCTGTTTGGGGATAAGAAGGTGGTCAAAGAGAAGGGTTTTAGTTTATCTCTGAACAGATTCCTGTTGAAGAATAATGTCCAGTTACATCTATGCAGGAGAAGATACAGTACTGGTCAGTGATTTTCAGTTATTCACTGATCCATGCATTGATCTGTTTATAGTCCTTTTTATGGTTGTCTGACCCCTGCATGATGACTGTAAGTTTAAAAATTTTTGATTCCACTCATCCATGTCTCAGTGAATAACTCTTTTCATTCATCCATTCATTATTTCAGCGGTCAGTCTCTGCAGAGCCTGGAGATATTTTGATTCCTGACCACAATACTGCTTCATCATTTCATTCATTCTTTAGTAAATTAATTTACATGGCAGTGCCTAGCTTGCGATATTATGATCTGGATTCATTAATTTCTGTAGGCTTTCTTGCATACGCTAGTGTGGTGTGGTGATTAGCAACCTTGTAAACATAAATTCATTAGATGATTATTACAGGCACGACATTGGTTATTTTATTCTGTTGCTTGTTTATTTGTTCAGTCACTTCCTGTGTGCCAACTTATTTTCCTTCTTCAAAGGTTCCAGTTACTATTTCTATGTGACTTCCATTTAATTTCTTATACACAGCATTAATGAATTAGTAATAGATAAAACATGTAGACACTTGATGCTTTTATGAAGTAATCCACTTAGTCAGTGATTCATTGGTCATTTCCATTAAGGGAATAAAAATTTCTAGAAAAACATGTTGGTTTGTTTAATTAATTCAATCACTTTAATTACGTCACGTCTCATTGTGGCGTCTAGCTGCTGCATCCTTCGGGATAATGATTCTACAGTTTATATTTAATTTCCATGGTTTGTAATTGTTTGCCCTTTGATCATTTATTGAATTGTGCACCCATCTTAAAACTGACTCCCCATTTTCAGGAGTGTCTTTATCGGTGAGCCTTTCAAATGAAGAGAAAAAATTATCTGCTTTCAGCTCCACTTCAGTTTGGAGGAGCTCCACCTGCCTCTAGTCATATGATATGAATTACACTAGTGAGAGTACTTCTGTGTCAGAGCGAGGGGCGGGTGACAGTCATATCTGTAAAATATTTGGTAGCGAGCCCAGTGCCATCATCTCTTCTCAATGCTGCAGCTCGCAGAAGTGCTGCTGATAGAGCAACAGGAAGCAGCTGCCTCTTATCGCCCAGAGTCAACAGGTGTCCTTGTGAGAAGGCTTCTTGACGTAAATTCTGAACTTCACCTGCGCACCGAGTCGGCTAACCTCGCCACGAGGGAGGAGGCTTCAGGATGCAAAGATGACCCGTGATTCCTCTGAGATGTTTGGTGCAACGCTGATTACAAAATAAACCTGTTTGTGTGTTTTCTGTGAGAACACGCAAAGTGTTGCTCATAAACAAAATGGCAACAAAATGCATTTTCCCCAAAGTGCTGGTCAAAGGTCACAAAAATCCAATTTCTGTCAGCATACAGTTTTCCTAACTGGAAGTTTTCTGGAGAATGAACTGTTAAAGTGTCATTGTGCACGTACATATGGCCAATTTCTTATATGGCGGCTGTGGCTCAGGTGGTAGAGCGGGTTGCCTGTGAATCATAAGGTTGTGGGCTCCTGTCCACATGTCGAAGTGTCCTTGGGCAAGACACTGAACCCGAAGGTGCTCCCATTGGTGGCTAACGCCTTGCATGGCAGCTCGGTAGTCATTGGTGTATGAGTGTGTGTGTGAATGGGTGAATGAGTTGCCTTGTAAAGCGCTTTGAGACCTAGCTTAGGTCATGAAAGCGCTATATAAATGTACTCCATTTACCATTTGACAAGGCAACAATAAGCCATAGAAAAGAGAAGACATTAAAATGAAATACTTTGTGAAAGAATGACTAAAAGTTTGTGGCAAGTCTGTCAGTTAAAGACCACGGTGGTAAAACAGGTTCACGGCTCTCCAGGCTGAAGTTCTGCAGAGGAAGCTGTCCTCAGTCTGCTCGACTGGATGTTAATTGCTCAATGTCTCGTCCCTGGTGGCAGGGGAACAAACAGACTGTGACACGGGGGGGTTGAGGTGTTACTGATGTTACTCTGTTTAATCTTGGCACACACCCCCTGTGTTGTTTTTACCACCTGGGTCAAGTCTTTTTAGCTGTGTACAGGAAACACTGTAGCAGAGGTTGTTCTCTATGGAGCACATACATCCTGAGTGTATTTTTATTTTTTAGAGAAAACTTTGGCCTGTTAGAGGAAAGTTTTCCAACTGCTTCTGGTACATCATTATTGTTTTTTCAGTTCGTGATAAGAAAAAAAAAAAAAACCCAAACAGAAACATCAGCTTACAATTGAGAAACAGTACATGTTTGACTATTTTGACTCCAGCAACTATAACATACACATTTTGTCTTCAGGTTTGTTTTTTGTCCAAGTGTACACATTGGACTGACATGTGACTGACCGCAAAACTCTCTAAAGACCTCACTTTGTCCAACTTGGAGTCAAAGGTCATTCATTATTGTAGGAGTGTGTATGAAGGCTGGACATAGTCACCAGGTCTGAAAAGAGAGGTGTCGAAAAGTGCAACACTACTGATGGCAGTCAAACCATATCTGGCTCCAATCCACTTCCATCCAAAAAAATCACAACAAAACATCAGCTTCACACAAACAAAACTAAGTCAGTATATGTTTTCCCACAAGTCATTCGGATTTCAGCCAATTTCTGCTGATCAGTAGTAAAAAACTGTCTTTAACACAGTCCTTGTTCACTTACTTTTGGCAATGGTGGCTCAGCTTGTGTTGGCTATTTGTAACAAATTAACCCTTAAAACAAAAAACTCAGCTCTTTTAATGGTAGAAAAACTTCACCCTTTGGCCAGAAGTGACCATATTTGGGTATGAAGGTTGGAGTGAGAAGGCGGGTCTGACCCCTGAACCTGAGGACACTGCCCGATGTGTACGAGACATTCAATAAGCGATTTGGGTTTTTTGAGTTTACTGCTCCTGGTGGTAATCTTACCAGTGTTTACTCATATAATCCCCTGATATTATTGGAGGTGCATTAGCTGCATTTAATATGTTTTGGCCATCTGGACCAATGAGGAGCTATGGCCCTGAGGCAATGTGATCCACTGTTTTCAGCACATATTACAACCCTGTCTCTGAATATAAGCTCATATCCAATTAATTTGCAGGAGAAAATATGTTGGGAATAAAAAGTAATGCTGCTGTGATTATGCTGAATCTGGTCTGGGCTGGAAGACTATAAAAAGCTATACTAACAAATAACTAGATTTCTGTGACAGTTGATGCACTTATCATGTTTAGAGGATGAATTTTAATAACTTCTCCAGCTGTTTCTTCATCCACCACCATCTGGGGAAAATTTAATTTTGTTCCTAAGCTGTGGTTTGTGTTTTGCGTTAATAAGCATGTGATCATCTTATCTTGTTATCTGAAAATACAGCATAATGAGGAAATGTTGTGTGATGTTGTACATCTGGAAAGGTGATCCCACGGTGTTACCAGGAGCTAAAGACATGCTTGTCTAACGAGCCAATCAGAAATGGAGATTAAAGCTGAAGACATGCTTTATGTGTAAATGTTACATATAATTAGCTGTTCCTATCACTTTGTCCCCATAGTCTTTCTCAATTTTCTCACCTGTCAAGGCATCAGATTACGTGTTATTTAGCTGATGCACAGGGACCTTGTTGCTGATGTGTTACGCAGGCGTTTTCAAAATGTCACATATGACAGAAAAGGAGACAAATATATGGCCAACATTTCTTATTTAGTCAGTTTTATAGACACTTATCACTTCCTTTGTTTAGCTTTATACAAAGAAGACACACATCACTGAATATGTTTTGCAGCTCTCTGCAAACTCCACATTTATTTTCATGTTTTATTATTAAGTGCGACAGTCTGATATTTACATAGTTTTCTCCCTGTTTTAACCTGGCTCTAACTTTCTTCCTTCTACTGAAGGAGAAATAAAAACTGTGGATATTAGAATAACACGTTTCCTCAATTTCAACTAAATGTAGAGTTCATCCTGGTGTTTAATATTAGAGCTCGATATGTAACAATGACCTGAAATGTAACAATAACCCAAAATGTAAGAAAACCTGAAATGTAATAACTGGCTGATAATGCAACAAAAGTCCTGGGCCTGAAATGTAATAAAAAAAAGTAATAAAACCCAAAATGTAATAATGTATCAATAATGTAACAAAATGTTGAGACCAGAAGGTAAAAACTTTGCCCAAAATGTAACAACTGTTATTACATTTTGGGTTTTATTAATTTTTTTTAAATTACATTTCAGGCTCAGCATCTTTTTACGTTATTGACCAGTTATTACATAACAATTCAGGACGTTGTTACATTTTGGGTTGTTGTTACATATCAGGATCTAACAAGGTCAGTTCAGGCAAATAGTTTCTAAAAAATATCATCATCTTGAACATCCTGACATCTCATAACAGACACGTCGTAATATCTTTTTGTTTTTTTACCCAGCTACAGTGTTAATTGTATGTTTCCACAGTTTGGAAGATGTGAGTCAGCTGGTTCATGATAAGATCAGCCTAACCTTGATTATTTCTGTAAATGTATTTTACACTTGTAGTATACATGTGCTACTTTGAACATCCACAATAGAAAAAATAGAGAAAAGAGAACAGTCAATATATGAAACAGTATGATAATGAAGGCTTTATGTGGAAATTCATGCACACACAGTCAGTTTCTCATGCTATCTATATACTTACAATCTATGCATTTAGACTTGAGCATCAGCAACTTTTTTCAAAGACGTGAAGTGTATCTGGCAGCTGCAGCCACTTTGTTGCTAAATATATTGCAGATTTTTATATTTCAATTCTTTACGCTAATCCTAAAAATTCTAAAATCCTAAATTCCAGTTTTATAACATAATAATAATAACTCAGTTTCAAACCATGAAACCAACAAACCAGCTGGTAATTAATCATGTAACATCATCCACAGTATTGAGTAACACTATTACACCTATAGGATCTTGTGCTGATGAAGTACATATTAAATCTGATGGACCACTCTGCTTGATTGCCTGATGCCTCGAAGAGAAGAGACTTATGTGAAGACTATATGGAAAAGACATATGTACCAATCAGCCACAACACTAAAGCAATGACAAGTGGCACCTGAGCGACGGGATGAGATGTGCTAGGCAGCAGATAGTTGTTGAAGTGAATGTGTTGGAAGCAAAAATAATTGGCACCATAAGGACCTGAGGGATTATGACAAGCAGCCATAACATCTGAAAATGTCAGGTATTGTGATTAGTTTCTAGGATGCAGTGGTGCTCTGCAAAAAATCAGAAGTAACTTAAGTAACATGACAAAAGATCGGATTTGGCTTCTGGATTCCCTAACACCTCATCTGATTGAATATCTGTTCATTTCAAAATAAAATCCCAACCCCCAGGAGTTTAAGGATCTGCTGCTAGCTCCTCGGTGCCTGACACCACAGGACACCAAAGACATGAGGGCGACCTACACACTGGTTTTAAAATGACTTGCAATCGCAGCAAAGAAATAACATGAGAGACGTCTATGCGGTCTCGGTGTGTTGAAGTGGAGAATCTTCAGGATGACTCCCTGTGTGGACTTCAAGGACCTCGGCAGCTCCAATTATCTCTGCAAAGACACTCAAGTCAGATTCACACAATGACAGCAATTTAACACTCGCCACATGTCCACCCGTTCTCTTCAACTGTGCTCTTGAAGGTTGACTTTTGTACACATCACTGTCAATCAAAACTCACAATAAGTCACATTGTACCTGGAAGTTTTCACTGACTGTGATGCATTGTATGAATCATTGCAGTGTTAATCATACTCTTTGTGGAAAGGACGTCATGAAGGACAACTCAATCAAGACAAGACAAAAGGGAAAAAAAAAATAAATTAGATTTGAATGACTCTCAGGACCATGTATTGTGTAGGGATGAGTGAGTACAGCACTGTCTGTATCTGTTTACCCATTCACCCATTCATATTATCTGTATCCATATCTGTACTCAGAGGGGCGTGTCCTAAACCGGAAGTGGGTGTGGTTTATCCAGAAATGGGTGGGATTTAAATCTGTACATTATTTCAAGTGAAAACTATTAGAACAGCCTCAAAATTGAGATTCAAACCAATATATATATATTTTTTTATCACAATAGTAAAGGAATTGCACTGTCTGCCCTGCCCTGCCCTGCACTGTCCCTGACAACAGCTGTGTGGACGACAAACTAAACAAGAACGGGTGCTAGTTCCAGGCTGGTGCTAGTCCTGGTGGTTAGTTGGTTCAGATCCCGTTTCTCCTATGAACCGGTTTGCTTTTCCACTGGCAAGGAGCCAAGTTGTGGCCACGTCACCGTAGAAGGTCAGTACGTCACTGCATAGGTAGCTGGTTCACAACAACCGGCTGCTAACAAGCTAGCTGCTGTTAACAAACTACTGTTACCCTGTTGCTATCAGTTCATGGAAAAAATATTTTTTTCAGCGGATATTATAGTTACAACATGATTGAGTTAACAAAGCAGTTTTGCATTGCTACATGTGGTATTTATTCAGTTTTGGGAAATCACGATGATGTAAATGGAGGAGCTGATCGTGTGCATACGGGTGGTGTTCCTGGTTTTACAATCTACACTGACAACCAGAGCCAAAACCGTATTTTCATTACTTTACTCTTCTACTATCGCTAGCTGTGTTTCTACCGTCGCTCCCCCAGCTCCTGGTGTAGTCGCTGCTTAATCGGTGCTGAACTAGCACTGGAACCTGTTCGGGCTGCAGCATGTCCTGTGTAGGGAGGGGGGTGCGCTGTGTGTGACTGGCCAATCACAGAGCGTGAAGAGTGAAGACAGCAGTTAGTTACCCAATGAGGATTTTCATTCAACACGGATACAGATAATAATACAAAATACTCGTGCCCTGCTCGGCCTCGGCAAAAATGTATTATCCATAACAAGTACTCGTTTGAACAGAGTATCCGGCTCATCCCTAGTTTTGTGCCACCAGAAACACTGACAAATACAAAAAGTCTTGGTTAAAATGGCCTGTAGAGAATGACCTGGCATTGACTCGAGGGACACACATAAAAGGTGTATCTGATGGTTATTTACTGAAATGTTAAAGTTAGATAAAGGCACCTCTATTAAACACCATCCAGAAGGCAATAATAATACTATAATACATAATATACATCTGAGTTACCTGGTTTATCACTGCCGTTACTCCCTTGGTATGAGCTGTGGAGATAAATCAATATAAAATACAAGCTTAAAACATTTCTGAGCTACAATGAAAACAAATGAACAAAACACAGAGAACAGTCTGACCTTGATCTGCGTGTTTTTCTCCGCTGCCGATCGAATGGTGGACCACACGCAGATGCACCTGGATGAACAGACTGCAGCTGCTGGAGGTTTTGCTGGTTACGACCCGAGAGCTCAACGTCCTCCAGCGCTTGTCTGATCATCCCCATCACCAGCTCTTTCTCTGCGGATACGCCACATCACAGCACAAGACCCTTTGCAGTATTTAACTAACAGATTTCCATGAATAATTCAGAACACCCTCGTAGCTGATTATGTAAATTTGTTAAAGCAGCTAGTAAATTAT
The DNA here is from genome assembly GCA_900323345.1 of Pseudochromis fuscus. Taxonomy (NCBI): domain Eukaryota; kingdom Metazoa; phylum Chordata; class Actinopteri; family Pseudochromidae; genus Pseudochromis; species Pseudochromis fuscus. The sequence goes on along the minus strand of OOFC01050576.1, from coordinate 21,413 downwards.
TTGAGTGATATGTTACTCATAACTCCATTAAGTGAAAAACACATATTAATACTTAGCACAGTTGATTTTTTTTTTGAGCAGCAGATGGATTTTAGTTTTAATTTATTCAGCTACTTTTTTTTAGGTTTATATAACTGATTTCAATAACTAGTTTTTCTCCTTTGAGTTTCACAAGGTAACTATGGAAATACATTGTTTCATATTAACCCTGTAAATCCATTTGTATCATATTTGATACACTGTAGCGATGAGGCATTTTACCTCTTTGGCCAGTGAGCAGAAGCCACTGCTGCACTGTGGACAGAGAGTCCGTCTGCAGGATCTGGCAAAGCAGCTCCAAAACCTGACAAGAGAGCAGCAGACCATCACAGCATTAGCTTACAAAACCACACACATTTATATTTAGGGTAGCAGTAAATTTCTCCAGACATTTGGTGACAGATCTGCACTGGAGGCTATTTTCTATCAGCAAAGTAAATAAAGTGTAACCCTGGGCCAAAATCTGTTCCCTCTAGAGAATTTCTGAGATAATGGAAAGTTTGATTTGATACCACAAACCCTTCTCTAGAAAACAATTTGTCACATTTCGACCCTAAACAACACTTTTGAACAAGTGCAGATGATCAGTGGAAATGTACCGTGAGCTCCTGATCGTGGAGGGGTGGAGGATACTTCAGGTGCTGGGAATAGGATTTACGCAGGTAAGACTTAGAGGATGGAGGGATGATTCTCCCAGTTTCAGCTGAATATTGAGTCTTTCGACGGACAAATTCTTCCTCTGGTTGGTTCTGGAAAACATGAATACACGGTTGCAGTACAAATATATTTTCTTTAGTCAGGGAGAAAGTGAATAATCATATTAAAATGTACTAGATTGGAGCTATTAGAGCACAGTGGGGCTTGGAGCTAACAGCTGGCATCAGCATGCTATACAAGATAATTTAACTTTATTGATAATTTCATTTTAATTTTTATAGGGAAAAAATGTTTCTTAAAACTTTAAATAACAACTGCAGTCAAGCGTATTCATTAGTTAAGTGTACTGTGCTGTGAAGTAAACTTTAATGTAACCGTAACACCACTCATACTTGTTTTCTGTCTTTTGTGGAGAGACAAACTTTTGCAGCCAGTTCTTTGAGTTCATCTCTCCAGGCTTCTGAAAACAGTGCTGTGAAGTTTAGAGAAAAACCATCAGCTGTAAATCCTAAAGCATTTGTTTTTCTTCTCCTTATGACTGGGCTTTGTGCAAGTAATGAGAAAATTGATCTGCCACATATGGAGTGTAAACATACCTGATTTGTTTTTGTTCCCACTTTGAGCGAGTGGAAAAGCAAAACCCGGCTGAGCTGCTTTCTTGAGGATGTGGCTTTTGAGAAGCGGATGAGGAAATAGTGACGAGGTAACCAACCAATCATCTCTCACCATGCAAATGGGCCTCCCATTAAGACCTTTGGGAGAAGGAAACGCACAATATTCAGCAGGCACAAGCATGAGGCAGAGTCCTTCAGAAGTGTGGGGCAATCAAAGCGTTACCCTGGAGGGATGATGCCAATGCAAACCCTGCAGAGACCAAAGAACTTCATTGGAGCCTCAGGGTTGAAACCCATAATGTAGTCGTGCATTTCACAATACTGAGCTTTGAAACAGCGACACATGAACTATTCAATATAAGTGAATTAAAAAACCCTGGGAAAAAAAGTCTTCTTGACCTTGTGAATAGATTCATTTTTAAAACATGGACACCAAATGAATACATTACCTCTAACTATCTCTGTCTCTAGTAGGCGCAGGCAGAATTGTTGAGAGTATAATTGCACTAGAAAATGGATTTCTTGAAGAAAATGCGCGACTGCTGAAAGCTAAAATAAATTGCCAAAAATTGTTTAAAAATGCCCAAAGAGAAAAAGTAGAAAAGAGTAGACACAAATGTAAATGGAGGAGAAGTAGAAAGAGAAGTAGAAATAGTAGAAGAAGCAGAAACGGAAGAAAGTAGAAATCGCAGAAGACGTAGAAAAAGTAGAAAGATAAGAAAAATACTGTTATGGTTACTATACTTTTAGTTTTGTTATTTTCTTGGTGTTTTGTGTTTGTTTTGTATTTTGCTGGTTGTTTCTCTGGCAGTAGTATGCAGCAGTGGCCGTGGTTGGCTCCTCTGTGCTCTCACAGAAATACATCACTGTACAGAAATGAGATGCTCTCAAAATATTATTTCAGTGCAACTATAGGCCTTTAATGTCAAAGGTATCATATTTGATACATGACTTTTTGAGACCTCTACATTATAAGTGTGGTATTTTTGAGACTTAATGATAAAAAAAAAATCTATTAAATTAAAAAAAACATCTGTCTCCTTCTCTCTCAATCTATATCTATCTATATATTTATATATGTATTTATTTTTATTCTTATCTTTTTTTTGTCAGAAGGTTCAATAAACATTTGGATTTTAAAAAATTAGAATTTTCTGGCAATTATTTGATGGTTCAGACATTACAGGGTTAATATTTGTAGCTTGTATCATTATTTGCAGCGCACACTAAAAATGTTGGGTTGTTATATCCCAGAATTGGGCCAATATAGGGCTTATAGTATATATAGTACATGTGGTATGACGGGCTGTTGTTACACCAGATTTTGTACCATTTTACCTGTGATTTGTTGTTTTACCCAACATTTTCCAGCATTTTGTTTTTATCCATAAAGATGCCAAGAGCCGAACCCAAAAAAATATCTGGTTTAAAAACAGTAAAATGTGGAAAAGAGCTGGGAGAAAAAAAATGGTTGGACAAAATATTGAGTTAAAACAGTCCATCTTAGTGGGTTAAATTAACTCATTATGTAGCTAATCCAATATTGACTCAGTTCTGGGTGAAAACAACCCGACATTTTTCAGTGTGTATATTTAGCAGCAATAAAATACACATACATGAATACAACAGTACTTTCGATGGTGTCTCTGTTTTGAATTGTTCTCTCTTTTTTGTTGATTCTACCCCCTCCACAGTGACATCAAATATCCACCCTTGGATACCAACGCTAACACACTGAGAGCTATAAGATGGCAGTAACACGACTGTGCAACCAGTTAAATACAGCTTGAACAAAATGCCATGTATCCCTTGAATTGCTGTTATTCATTTAGAAAAATCAGAGCATTCACTGCTGAAAAACATTAATGTGACTGAGGTGAACAGTTTGAAGTCAGCTCTCGAAAGGTGCAGAACAATCAATTTTAGCACATGATTATCTGCCTGCTCACCTTGAATATGCCTCACTCTGTGCGGATGTGGGTTGTGCCGGGAGAAGAATGAGTGGTGACTCAAGGTACCGAAGCGTGGACTGCTTTTTGTCAGTGTCTGGTTAATTTCTGCAGTGAAAGGAACTTGATGAATTCGATGCCCCTCTCCTGTTGTTCCCCTGGTACTTGGACTATGTGCTATTGACATATCTGAATGACTGCCAGATGGTTGCTTTAAACCTGAAGGAATAAAAGAAAAAATCTGAAGTGAAGTCAGTCTGTGAGATGCTGTTCCAGAAACACTACAGCCTTGATGTTCAAAACCTTTTTGATTGTGCCCACACACACTCAGTATCACTTAAAAGACCATTCAAACTGCACTAACTCCAAATAACAAGACATCTACTTTTTGTTTTCTGTACTTTGAAGAAACAGATTTCAAACAGATAACTTTAAAGAAGGACCTTACCTTTGCAAACTCGCTGCTGCTGCTGCTTGAATCCTCTGGTAGTCAATGATTTGTGTTGCCTTTGTTGCTAAGAAACCTGAAGTAAACAAAGGTGTCTGGTACTGGTTCATTTAGAAAGGATTTGGGATTTTGTAAAGCAGCTAGAATACATTTTGTCTATATCACTTTATGTATGAATACAAACTTTTGTTTATTGTGTTTTGCTTTCTTAACTCTCATTGCAGTGTCTATATGCAGTTATATTTTACCAGATACCAGAACATTTCAGCCGTAAGTACTGGGTGCAGGTATTTCTTTTAGGATGCATGTTAGAGCCTGATATGTAACAATGATCCGAATTGTTATAAAAAAACATGTAATAAAACCCAAAATGTAATAACCAGTCAATAATGTAACCAGATGCTGAGCCCAAAAACTAAAAACTTTGCCCAAATTGTAACAACTTCTTACATTTTGGATCCGTTATTACATTTTGGGTTTTATTTTATTTTTTTTAATTACACTTCAGGCTCAGCACTTTTGCTACATTATCAACCAGTTCTTCCATTTTGGGTTTTATGACATTATTTATAGCAATTCGGGATGTTGTTACATTTCAGGTAGTTGTTACATATTAGGCTCTAACAAGGCATTCAGCCTGTATGACTTTTATTGATAGAGACTTGACAGAGCTGCAAGGTGAGGGTCATGTGACCTGCAGAGACAGCTGGAAGCAACAGGAGACTAGTGTTTGGTAGCCTTGCCAGCTTGTGTACTTGTAGAGGAATGTAAACAGTGAGGAGGCATATCATTGTCCTAGTGAACCACTATAATATTCTGCAGCTACAAGAAAACCTGCTGCTTTATTCTTTCACCTTAGGCCATTTATTCATGACAACAGAACAAAATACCTGTCTCAGCTCGTCTCCCATGCAGCACAATCACAAAAAACAAAAATTACAGAAAACATAACTGATTGAAAAAAAAACAAGGCCCTCTGTAAATGTACGCCCTCGGCTCTCGTGTCAGACAAGCAATGCACATTTTCCTGCTGTGTGACCTTTCCAAATCTGCAACTTGTAAATAGTAATGCAAAATTTGAAGGGAGGGAGGCGGTGAAACATTGTTGTAGCATTGTAGCATTTCTTTGTTTTGTATTGATTGCTGTTATATTGAAACTTGGGCCCAGTTAGACACTTTGTCTCATTACACTAACTTCTGTCATCATACCACACTTCTGTATCATGAGGTATTTCTGGCAATAACAGGATATGTAGGTGGGACCTGCACCACATTACTGGATCACCCACCCCCGTCGCCGAGATGTTACCACATCTCTAGGACCTCACTGACCCATTAAAACCTTTACCTACACTGATTAAATGCTGGTTAAAAAGGAGTGAGATTTAGGCTAACACTCGTCTGTAGCTAGCTTATTTCACTATGGACATTAAGCTAACAGGTTCATTTGTTCTCACCGACTTTAAGCTAGGCTACTCACCTTGGTTGGAGAAACACTGGCTCACATATTGACACCTTTCTTTTGCCTCTCTTCTCTCCTTTCTCTCTTTCCTGTTTTTGAAAACTTTATTTTAGTACTATGAGCAGCACTGTAGCTCTGGCGCAACTACTAACTGGTGGATGCACCGTCACCGTGAGTGCGCTAAGGCAGGACCAAACCATTTCATGCAGATACAGAGGGGTGGTCGGTCAATATCGATGTTTACTTTTTGGTCAATGTGGATATTTAACTTTTGGTCCAAAAACCAAAGAGATTGTTTTTGAAAATATTCACAACCCAGATAGAAAAATCATAGTTTAATTTTTACCTATTTTTTGAAATTGTCCTAACTATCCCCCCGTATGGCGCCTCTGACTAGTACTAACTAATGCTACTATTACAACAAACTGATTACTACTGTGACTGCTACTATTCTCTGTCTGGTTTTTGTAGTGGTAATCTGAACTGAGCAGATTGATTGACAGGTGGATTTGATGACAGTATTAGTGGTAAATTGCACTGGGGACGATGCCAACCATCAATAAACAATATACTAAGTAAACAATATGATGAGCTGTTTGATCTAAAAAGAAAAAAAAAAAAGACAAACTGATAAAAGGCAAGCTGGAGGCAGGGAGTACATATATAGGAGAGAGGCTGTTTAACTCAGGGCGGACAGGTGACCCAAAAGGTGAAGAAAATCATAGAGGGGAGGGTATTCAGGATAAGGAGGCAAACACAACAAAGGAGAGAAGCAAAACATCACAGGACACAGACAGGAAGCAGTTAACAAAATAAAACCAGGAAGAAACAAAGGAAGGCACAGACAGAACTAAACAGAACTAAAACTAAAGTGGTCATAACACGATTGACTGACAAGTGGATGTAATGATACTATTGGTCATGACACTATTTATTTATTTATTTATTTAATTCTTTAATAATTAAATGAACAATACAACCAGCAGTGTGAACTAAAAGGATCAAAAATACATTTCTATTTGACGTGGACTTGAATCACCTCACACTTCTATATTACACAAAGTACAAGTACATGGATGTCTGCCCCATATTAACTGTTAATCCATCCAGTAGATGAAATGGAAACCTGGGAACCATGGATCCATCTGTTCTTTAGTTGCACAGTTGTTGAGATATTTCAGGCTGAACAAAACTGTCAGACCTTTGACTGACAGGCAGGTAATAATGCTGTACTTGAGTTAGATATGAACAAATCTTGAAACGGTGCCTTGCAGAATAACGTGTTATTAAACTCCTGGTGACAGGGTTGTTATGTCCAAGTGGAGTTTATATCTAGTAAAAAAAAAACAAACCCTGGGGATATTGTGGGCCACAGAAATAGCATTTTCCTGCCCGCAGCTCTCCATAAACCAACAAATGAAGCTTTGGCATAAGTTCATAAGAAAGGTGTGTTGTATCTCATCTGCCTGCATCCCTGGGTGTATGAAGTAAGCCCGATGCTTTATTCCCACGCTGTCAAACTCATCCCATTCTTAATTTCAACATCCTTCTCGCATCACTTCTCTGTTATTCTGCTCTCAGATAATTTTTCATTCAATGTGCCTCCTCCACATCTCATATTTCTTCCCTTTATTCAGAATATCCCCCTGCTGTGTGTGAGCTTCACTGGAGGATCATTGGCAAAATATATCAATACTACGATCAAAGTAATTTAACGCCATTTCCTCTTTGTCGATAAAAATATTACACCTTGCTTTCAGTTGATCTGTGCTGAAGTGTTTCTGTTCCTCACACTTAGTGCTTAGCCATTGGGAAATTAGACTATATTTCAGAAATATTAGAGTCTTCATTGGTGAGAATAACATGTACAATGGCCTATAGTGACAATAGTGATAATTAGCTTTAGGTTAAATGTCAATAGGATTGTTAAAATTCAGTCAGTGGTGCTGAGGGTGAATGATGTATTTTGTTCAGGCTACAGTTTTATCAGTTCTTTTTTGTTCCCTGTTTTGTTTTGAATCTTAAAGCACAAAGCTTGTGAGATAAAATAAAAAAAATGTCTGTGATTTATCATGTTCTCTGGCGAGTTTCAGACGTTCTAGACCAAACAATAAATGTCCTATTTCTTCCCTTTTTATAACACTTGAATTCGAAGGCTGTTGAAGTGTCAGAGGGAATTATTATGTCTTCTTCGTTTGAATAGCTTGAGGACAATGGATGAGAACATTTGAGTCTATGTGTGTGAAGTCTCTTCTCATCTGTTGTTGTGCTGTTGTTGACCCCGACTACCTACAGATGCACTTACATCCTGGTGATGCCTTTAAAGAAATGCTGCAGATAAAAAACACTACTTCATTTTTTTAATGCAATTTCCATGTATTTAGCATGACAAAGGCTTATCATGTAAATTTTATTCAACATGTATCTTAATTTGAGTTATTTTATCCACCATGATCTTGGAGTTATTAGGTGCTATCTACATGAGATCTGGGGCTGGGCGGGGCCAGGATATTAAAATTCAGCCAATAAGAAGCACCTCCTTTTATATTGGCTGCATCTTGGTATTTCTATGTGATGCAGCGTCATAAATCCTTGTGGTTTTGCTTATGTACTTGGTTTTCTTATTTCCCTTCGTGTTTCTTTGTGTCCTCCCTTGTGATGTTACTTCCTGTTTTATTTTGTTAGTTCACTTCCCTTGTGCGTCACATTAGGTTTTGCTTCCTGTCTGTGTCCCCACTCTCACTGGTTTCACCTGTGTCTCGTCTCCCCTGCTGTATTTAGTCTGTGTCTCAGTATGACTTTTTTGGATACAAAATGAAGCAGCAGACAGCATAATTTGTCTTTATACGCAAGATGAAACACTTATTATTATTATTATTTTTAAATATTTCTTATTATTGATTCAGTAGTTTCAGGCATAACTGTTTTTTTTCATAACACTTCACCAACATAACACTTCATCGTTCTTCATTTATCTGGAAACTCTGAAGTACACACTCAAATACAGCTGAAGAGGATTATTCAGTATCATAAATCATGATCTCAGGTTGGATTTTATAATTTGAGCTTTGTTGTTTTTCGACTCCTACAAAATATGATTTGTTTTTTTAATTATTTAATTTACCAAGTAGAATGAATCATGTCTCAAACAGCTCCACTCCCTTAATAGAAATCCCTTTGTTGACTTTAAAAAAACAAATTTATTATAACTCAACATACATGGACCAATTTAACAAATTACCTAATGGTGGTGCTAGATGTAAAGATGAAGGCCCACAAAGAGATTTCAGTGAAATTCACTGTACATGCATCCAGGAGGTGTTTCATTTAAAACCACATGTCAACTTGGTGGCGCCAGAGAAAACGTCAGGAGATCGTTAAAGTAATTATGACAGAACCACCAGGCAGGAAAATCCATTCACACTTGCTTTGATATTTCAGCCTGGACCAAAGCTCATGCTCTTGCTCAGACCTTTAACAAAAGAGAATCACGCTTTTGTCAAGTTCAGGTAAAAAGTCAATCAGCTAAAAGTCAATCACCCAGCGTGAGACTATCCAAAATGCAGCTCCTCTTTCTGCTGCTGACTGTTGTGGCATTTACCAAATCTTAGGAGAGGAGGTCACAGTGCTAAAGCCCTGCATGCTCCCACCCCATCATCCCATTACCCACTGAAATCCACATACTGGGTGTGTTAAATGTTGTATTCATAACTGTGTAGCTGTAGGAGATGAACTCTACGCACCAGTAGCTGAGTAGTCACACATCACAAAGTTTTCTGATGACAAGATGATCAGCATAAACACACTAGAATCTGACATCTTGGTACCTCCATCTCAATCTCAGTAACTAGTCTGTAATTTCAAATATTAATGGATATTCAGAATATTATGAATGTTTTGCACCTTTTAGGCCAGAGGAATGCAGGTCAGACTAACATGACATGTATCAAAGTACAACAATACACATTATCTTCCCACTATTTTAATATGGCTAACATCAGAATAAACATCTGTGTGTATTTCAAACAGATGTCGCAATGCACATTGTCATGAAGTGTGAGTGTAGCTGAAGAGGAATCCTTGGTGTATGCACTAAACCAGGAACATCCAGGTGGAGAAATGAATGGTTACATACAGATGTGTCATGATTCCATGTATTTTAGTTAGTTTTGATTAGGGTTATGATTTCTTGCATTTAGTTTGGTCTTGTTTCTTTTCTGGTTTCAATGGTTGTTTGGTCTTTGTCTAGTTTTCTGTGTTTCAGGTCCTGTTATAGTTCATGTTCCATGTTTCCTGTTTTATTTTGATAGTCTTGTTCTTTGTGTGTTCTTACCCCAGCTTTGTTTCCTGTCTGCCCTAT
>OOFC01050573.1:11123-23998 GCA_900323345.1 Pseudochromis fuscus | reverse complement strand
CAGAGTAAAGCCAGTATCAAGGTAAACTTCACCATGGTGTGAACAGTACGACTTCACCGCTGCGGTGTTTGTAACTGAACTGTGCTCCAGTCAGAGTGATGTCAGCACAAAGAGGTGGGGTGTTGTTTTTTTTTTCAACTCAACAGTTGTAGGAGGAACAGGAACACCTCAGTGTGCTCGAGATAATCTCTGTAGTGTTTTAGAAGCAGTTTAGACGATGACAACAGGTGCATCAGTCTAAGTTTATAGAGAATAGGGAAGTGTAACCTTTAATATTGAGCAGTTTTTGGTCTGATTTCTCACGTTTCAAATAAAAGTTGATGTATTTACTGAACTACTGGTCAGACCCATTACTGCACATATGTTTAACGCCACTAAAAAAAGGATAATTACACAGTTGAAGGCTTTCTGTCATCACCCTGTGGGTCCCCCAGCTGCTCCTGGGCTGCCCAGTTGGCTGTGCCTGGTAAACCTCCAAAGGGAGGCAAAAAGGAGCCATCCAGATAACCAGACCCCCTCCACTGACTCCTCTCAATGCAGAGGAGCAGCTGCTCAACTCTGAGCTCCTTCTGAGTGGCTTAACCCCACAGTGAGGCCCACCACCCAGTGAAGGAAACTCATTTTAGCCAATTGTTTCCACGATTTTATTCTTTCAGTCCGAACCAAAAGTTAATGACCATAGATGAGGTCACTGAAAACTTAACTGCTGCCACTGCTCCCAGATCTTCTCCCACTCCTGCATAAAACACAGAGACTCTAACTACTCAACTTGTGGCTCATTCACACTGGGACCTACTCGCTTCGCTTCGCTTCAGATCGCTTGGGACTGCCCCCTCGGTAGCATTCACATTGCTGAGGATAGTGCCTCCTCTGTGTACCTGGCCGTCATTCGTGACATCATCTTTTATACGACACAGAGATGTGGAAAGAAGCGATGGAGGAACAGCTTTTTAACTTTTTAAATTTCTCTCTGCACTGCTGCAAAGTCCTGCGGTAGCCACGTGCAGGCATCTAGTCCGAGAGTTGCTTGTAAATCCTTTCATTTCGGACCGCGCCGTCCAGCTCCCGCTGAATGTTCTCATCTACGACTAATGTAAGGTTTGCACCTCGTCCTGAGTCCACGGGGCAGGATTTCTAGTAGCTGATGCCATTTCTCTTCTTGTTGTTTTAAACACGTCTGCACGGTTCGGCGAAGATTTAAAAATGACGTGCTTGTGGGGACAGATTACATGCTGCAGCGCAGTGACGACGCAATGACGCAGTGACGATTCCGACCAATAACATTTTAGTATCTGCTCCAACCTGACCAGGTACTTTTTTTTGGAACCGCCGGAGAGGAGGTACGAAAAGTTGTACCAGGTACCAAGTTCCAGGTACTTTTTTCCAGTGTGAAAGCGCCAAAACCGAAACGAAGCGAAGCGAGTAGGTCCCAGTGTGAATGCTCCATTGGTGTAAGCTATGTCCCCTTACCTTGGAGCTGCTGATCCACATCCCAACTGCTTCACACTTGGTTGCCAACCACTCAAGTGTGTGCTGGAGGGCACTGATGTGATGGCGCCAGAAGGACAACATCATCTGCCATAGCAGAGACCTCACCCTCCGGTCACCACACACAATGCCTACATGACCTCGGCTGCACCTCGACATCCATGTCCATGAAAACCACAAACAGGAAAAGTCATGGTCTCAGCTTCAGCCTCCCAGATAACTTAAACTTTGGCTGGTGACTGGAAACTGGCACATACAGAAGGGACACCACACAAGATCTTGACATTTTCAAAAACTCAAAGTTTATTAAAGAAACCAACAAAATATTCAAAGATTGAGGAAACCAACGAGACAAATAAGGAAAACAAAGGGGACTAGGGACTGACAAAGATCAACAAAACTCTGAAGGTGACGGGCTAGCTACGCAATGTGCTGTTGCTAACAACAGTCTAATGACCCAAGTCTCATTTTAAAACCCAGTGTAAATTCAAGACTTTGAACTAAATTCACACTTCCAAAAATGAACTAGTTCAGAGTTCTTTTTTTCCAATATGTTGCTCGCCGTTGTCGTGTCATTTGATTTTTTAGTCACTCACATACCTTAAAAAGGCTAGCCGGGTGTTTTAGTTCAATGTGCTGTCTCAGGTTTGCTGTTGACATTGTTGATGTACGGAGTTGGTTTTTGAAACCCAGTGGATGAAGTTTATAGAAAAAAGGTAAGATTTTCCCCACCTGGATCATCACTGACCTTTTCATAAAATTCATCTAAGTAATCATACGAAGATGAAGTATTAATCGTGGAGGTAGAGTCCGAGGTAGCGCTGCTGTCTTCTGTTTGTTTTTGCTGCGATGCTTCGCATGTTGATGATGCATGAGACAGTGCGACTCTGTGGTGGCTGCTGTTGCCAGATTGGGTGTTTTCCCCCGACATAATAAAGCCTGTTTACAGTGTGTTTTAACTGGGTTTTCGCCTGGAAATCTCTCCTCTCATAAACAAAGTTAAACTGTGAGAGAGCGCCGTTCACAGACACCAGAACGAGCTCGCTCACAGTGACGTTTATCAGGCAGAAAGTTCAAGACAGGACGTTCAGTTCACTTTCCCCCAAAATATGACAACACTGGCTACAGAAAACAGTTCTACTGTACTGGTGAACTGACAATTGAAAATAAATGACAAAATATTCCTTTTTTTGTCAAGTACTGAAACATACAGAACTGTAATTCAAACAGTGAGGTGTGTGTGTACTATTACTCCCCTATTGTACTGAAGTGTATTTTAACTGTCAGTGAACTCTGAACAGTGAAAGACGTGATTAGACCCAGCAAAGTGATTTTCACCTCCACCACAGATCACGTCTGTAGAGATACAAAACAATCTTCACTGCACAGAGTATTTTTAGTCCCTGGGAACGTGAAGGGTGGCGTGTGGTTATGATGCAGAGAGTTGTGGCTGAGCTTCTTCTGTAAAGGTACAGATACAGATACCTCACTGATGCAGACAGTGTGTTTGTCACCACAGTGGAACAATAGGAAACAATGTTCACATGTTATTTACCATAAACACAATTACTCCAATTAAAATATGCTGTTGCTGTATTTATGTACGTTGTGGCTTTTTGAAACAAATGCAGCATGTGATAGAAGGAAGTCAGATAATATTCTCTTCTTCATTTCACACTTTATTCATGCAAAGCTCAAAGGAATTGGGAAATGTGGGTTGACCTGTCCAGAAGGTCACCTTCCCACCTGAAATCGCAGCAACCAACCTACACCCAGACCTGATCCTCTAGTCTGAATCCTGCTGGCGTGTCATTGTTGAAGTGGCAGTCCCCTGAGAGGAAGCCATCAATGAGGCATACAAAAGAAAAACGCCAGCCAACCTAGCAGCTGATGCAGAGGAATGCAAAGGTCTGTCTGGTGGAGGTGGGTTGCAGGAGCTTTGTAGCCACTTCAACCATTAGGCTCCTAAAAGAGGACGGTGAGAGACCAGCAGGCGAACAGAAGATCATCAAGAAGCTGTCACCGAACGAAACAGTTACTGGCTGTGGCTGAAGAGAAAGGAGTTTAGGCCGCCAGATGACCTCCAATGCAACGCACGCCCAGGTCTGATCACCGCGTGGTCGGTGGTGGTCATATTACTTTCTGCTGGTAGAATAAATAACACAGGTTTCCACTTCTCTCTCTGATGCAGGCCTCCGGTTTCTCACAGTTGTCGGTTTCAAAGTTTGTCCTGCATCCTCCGGGTCATCAGAGTCCAGATTCTGTAAAGAAATAAAACCATTCACTGTGACTTCTGCACTTTTTACTCCACTTGACCTTTGACTCTTAATTCTGTTTAAGATCAGACTGACCTCACTGTGCTGTGGATCCTGTTGATTGTCAGCTACAACACAGAAACAATACACGGTAAGTATGACTTAAACACTGCTTTTAAATCTTTGTGATTTTCTATTTGTGCTTCATATTTACACAAGTTTAAACTGTATGTAGGACAATGTTCAACACACACCTCTCTGACAATTGCAGATTTTCAGAGTCACACCAGTAACAGCGATGACGAAGAAAAATGTAACAGCCGCCATGATGACACTCAGACTGTGTTTTTCAGGAGGGTTTTCTGCAAGAGATATTATTAAGTTAGACCTTCCATAGAGTATTTTATGTCTGACGAATACTTAATTACAGCAATCTTAATTCATTTGTTACAACTGTAAAACTCACAGATAAATAAATTTCATCCCTCGCCACAATATTCAGACTAAACATAAATGTAATCTGTTCTGTTGTTTTAAAAATTCCCTTTATCTTCATGACATTGCATCACAGTCTAACACTGTACATGTTCCATTAAGACATAAATCTTAAGTGCTACAATAAACTTAGAGGGAAAGATAAGTAATCAACACATTTTGATTTATTCTCTCTGTTTTGGGTTTAGATGAGTAATTATTCTGACAGTGACTAAAAAGAGCACGTATGTATTTTTGTACAATCAGATGACTTTACAGAAGCTTTACCACGAACCTGTTGATTTGTTTGATTTAGTAATTTACTGCACACTTCTATAAGAAAGATAAATACATTAAATTTGAAATTATACTACCTGCTGTGGGTTCAAATCAAGATTTATTTTGACAGTGACAAAAATGATTATGATGATGATACTTGATACTTATGTGTTGTTGTTTTTTTTATTCTAAATTCAAAACAAAGAGAGTACTTACTTTGAACCTTTAGATATGTTGCACTTACAATTACTGACTTTCCATTATTGTTTTCTCCACAGAAATACAATCCAGAGTCAGATACATCCACTGGTTTGATCTTCAGAAAGAGGTCAGTGATGTTGGATTTCATAATAAATTTGCCATTTAGAAATCCACCCCAGAGCGACGCTTTGCCATCAGAGCTGGACATAGATGAGATGCGGCTGACATTGTGTTTGTCGGCCAGTTTGAACCAAGTTATGTGAGTAGGAACCGTAGTAAAGTTGTTGCACAGCAGAGTGACTTCTTCACCAGGCTGGACCTCCACAGTGTTAAACTGAGAAACTGAGACAGAGATCCAACCTGAAACAAACAAGTAATACATTCATCAGAGTCTAATTCAACTGGAACCAAACGATAGCTGTGATGTTATTAATACATTTTCATCATCAACTTTGACTTCTGCAGATTAAAGTGTAAAAGAAAAGTTAGCAGATGTTGTATTGAGATAAAAAATGATGCTGTACTTACTGAAGGTGCAGAGTAAAGCCAGTATCAAGGTAAACTTCACCATCGTGTGAACAGTACGACTTCACCGCTGCAGTGTTTGTAACTGAACTGTGCTCCAGTCAGAGTGATCTCAGCATAAAGAGGTGGGGTGGTCTTTGGTCTAACTGCTCACATTGACACTTCTTCAAATTAACGCCTGTGCAGAGCAACACTGCACTTGTACTGTGTATGACAAAAGGTCTAAGTTTACACAGAATAGGGAAGTGTAACCTTTAATGTTAAGCTATTTAAGTCAGATGTCCCACATGTTTTAAACTAAAGTTGATCCCATTACTGCAAACATGTTTAACCCTACTGTGTACTTAATGTTGATCTTTGTGTGCCTGATATACAGCAGTAGCAGTTTTATTATAATCCTGTCATTGCACTGTTATGAGAAGTTTCTTCCACATTAAATTATTTGTCAGCGCTCAGCCTTTGATCTCATACTCAAATCTGTTAAAACAGTCAGTAAATTACTCTTTTCTCTGTATTCATACCCTTTGTCATAAGTAAGTGACTTTCAGTAAGTGAAAGTTTGAATTTTGCTTGGTATTTTGAATGCAGTGACGCTAATCTGAATGATAAATGCTACTGAATCTGCTACAGTAGCTAAAACGACCCACAATGACATCACCTCTGCTTGAAGCTGCTGATCTCCTTGATTTTCAATGTAACTGTTACCAACTTACCAGAATCAAGTTGAGTTGTGATTGGAGACCAGACAATCCAGAAGGGACGCCGCACAAGATCTTTACATTTTCAAAACCCCAAACTTCATTAAAGAAACCCAGAAAATGTTGACAGATCGAAGAAGCCAAAGACACAAATCAATAAAATAACTGCCTATGGACTCCATAGTCTTACTAGGGGACTTCAGTGCTTTGAGCAATGACTATAGGTAACCTGGAGTGGGGTGATCTGGAGAAACGGCCTGCTCGATCTGAATCCAAATGGTGAGTTTCTATTGGACTTCACAGAATGTCCATAACAAACACCATGTTTGAGCACAAGAATACTCACAAGTGTACCTTGTACCAACGCTCCAGTGAAGAGAGTTGCTGAACCGCCAGTTGATCACCATCTGGTGGTGTGTTGGATCAGATGGCAGAGAAGGCTGGCAGTCAGACCCTGTACACCCAAGTGTGTTGTAGGGTCTGCTGGAAATGGCTGTCAGAGCACTCTGTCCAGAATGATTTCAAGCTCCCATCTCTGTAAGAACTTCTCCTAGGTCCTGGAGGAGGTAGGGGACATGGAGTCTTAATGGGCCTTCCTCAAATCCTCCATTGTGGAAGCAGCCCAGAGTAGCTGTGGGCAGGAGCTTGCTGGTGCCTGTCAAAGCAGCAACACAAGTCCCTGTTGGTGGACACCGTTGGTCGGATGAGGGAACCCGTCAAGCTGAAGGAAGCTTTTAGGGTCCGGCTGCCCCAGAGGACTCCTGACTCAGCAGATTGGTACTGACAAGTGAAAAAGGCAGGAGTTTGGGGAGGCCATGGAAAATGACATTTGGTCAGCCTCAAAGAGGTTATGGAGAACTATACAGCAGCTCATCAGGGGTTGGGGGAGCTTTGCTCAAGCTGTGCTCAGCATAGGAGAGTGTAGCAGAGTAAAGCTTTATAGATGTTAAAATTGTCTCAGGCCACCACTGGGGACTCTCCCTGGAAACGGAGATATAGATATCCATCCATCCATCCATTTTCTATACCTGCTTATTCCACACTTGGGTCACAGGGTCTGCTGGAGCCTATCCCAGCTGTCATCGGGCAGGAGGTGGGGTACACCCTAGATAGGCTAACACAAAGACAAACAACCATTCACATATACATATATAAGAAGTAATTTAGTCAGTCATCAATTAGAAGGATGGGTTCTCAGATCATTAACAATTTTGTTTCAGGCAAAGAAATTATCCCGACAACAACTTGTAATCGACTCCAGTCTATAGTGGAATCTCAGATTGAGGAGGGACAATGTGGATTCAGTCCTGGCTGTGGACCAGTGGACCAGCTTTTCACCCTCTCACAGATTGCTGAAGGGGAATGTGAGTGTAGCCAGTTGATTTGGTTTGGGCATCTGATCAGGATGATGCCTCCTGGTTACCTCCCATTGGATGTTTACTAGACTTGGCCAACCAAGGGGTAACCCAGAGGTCAGCCCAGGACTCGATGGAGGGATTATATCTCCTAGTTGGCCTGGGAGCAGCTGGGGATCCAGTGGGATGAGCTGGAAGAAATTATGAGAGACAGGGATGTCTGGGCTTCCCTGCTCACCCTACAGCCATAGAGCAACCCTGGTGGACTAAGTGGTATAGAAAATGGATGGATGGACTTGGTGCAGATAAAGTTAGACAACCCATATTGCAATCTCTCTTTTATCTAACCATATCACATCTGGTGCTCTTCTGGTGAGTTGACATCAAAACTGTCCATGTGTCCTTCTGACAAGTATGACGTTACAGTAGTGACATCTCAACATAAGTGGTAAGCAGAACACTTCGAGGACACATGTTAAATACAGGTGTAAACAAACGTGTCTTGGCTGTCCACCTGTGATCCGATCAAACCAAGACACGTTTGAACAGTAATCAGGGTCCAAGCTGCTTAGAAATTTGAATCACCTCCTCCCCACCTTGTGTTGCTGAGGTTTACAGTGAGGTGTGTGTGTACTATTACTCCCCTATTGTACTGAAGTGTATTTTAACCATCAGTGAACTCTGAACAGTGAAAGACGTGATTAGACCCAGGAAAGTGATTTTCACCTCCACCACAGATCACGTCTGTAGAGATACAAAACAATCTTCACTGCAGAGTATTTTTAGTCCCTGGGAACGTGAAGGGTGGCGTGTGGTTATGATGCAGAGAGTTGTGGCTGAGCTTCTTCTGGTTGAGACCTCAGTAACGGTATAGATACAGATACCTCACTGATGCAGACAGTGTGTTTGTCACCACAGTGGAACAATAGGAAACAATGTTAAACTATTTACGTACAAAGCTGATCAGGTTTGTTTGTGACAGACGAAGTCAAGTTCCTTTTCACACTTTATTCATGCAAAACTCAACAGACCATGAGATTGAGTATGTGACCTCTGGACTGAATAGATCATCACACATTCAGACAACAGCGGTAGGGATGCAGATATCACAGCACTGACACGATGGTTTCTGTGTCAGTCAGTGATATGACAAGTGAAGGATCAAGTACTTGTCATACTATGAATACTCAAAGACATTAGGCACTATTGTTTCTTATACAAACTTTAAAAGACAGATTTAACCTGATAAAGCGAGAGGGATGTGGAGTAACAAACATCAGGAACATCAGCCATATTAATGATGACATCTTGTAATAATCTTAAGTGTAAGTACAGTAAGTACAGTACAGTAAGTACAGTAATGTTAACGTTAAGTACAGTAATGTTACTTTCTGCTGGTAGAATAAATAACACAGGTTTCCACTTCTCTCTCTAATGCAGGCCTCCGGTTTCTTACAGTTGTCAGATTTAAAGCTTCTCCTGCATCCTCCGGGTCATCAGAGTCCAGATTCTGTAAAGTAATAAAACCATTCACTGTGATTTCTGCACTTTTTCCTCCACTTGACCTTTGACTCTTAATTCTGTTTTAAGATCAGACTGACCTCACTGTGCTGTGGATCCTGTTCTTGATTGTCAGCTACAACACAGAAACAATACACGGTAAGTATGCTTAAATGTTTGTTTTTCTATTTGCACTCCATATTTACACAAATTTAAACTGCATATAAGACGATGTTTAAAACACACCTCTCTGACATTTGCAGATTTTCAGAGTCACACCAGTAACTGCGATGATGAAGAAAAATGTAGCAGCAGCCACGATTGCACTGTTTGTTGCTGAAGGGTTTTCTGCAAGAGATATTATAAATTAGACTTTCTATGCAGTATTTTATTTGTGACGAATACTTATGATCTTAATTCATCCATCCATCCATCCATCCATCCATCCATCCATCTTCTCCCGCTTATCCGGGGTCGGGTCACGGGGGCAGCAGCCTAAGCAGGAAGCCCAGACTTCACTCTCTCCGGCCACTTCGTCCAGCTCTTCCCGGGGGATCCCAAGGCGTTCCCAGACCAGCTGAGAGACATAGTCCCTCCAGCGTGTCCTGGGTCTTCCCCGGGGTCTCCTGCTGTTTCATTTTAAATGGATACAATTGCCAGTTTTGTCCACCAGTTCAAATGTTAATCAATAAACCAACAGGTTTGATGAATTTTTTGGAAATTAGAAAAAAAAAAAACATTTCATGTATCACCCCAAACTGTGCTCGGATGCAACTTTTTGCTTTAATTTAATTGGTTGAGATCCACATGTAGCAAAGGTTCGCACAGCATGTCAGGACAAAAAGCAAGACACAAATCATGGGAACTCTCTGCAGAGCTCTGAGAGGAAAATGTGCTGAGGTATGTCTTAGGGCAAGATTCAGGCCATGCACAATACTTAGTCTGGAATGTGACAGTGAATCAGACAATCAATCTGACAGTTTCAGTGATGGGAAGACACGTCAGAAAAAAAGACAGTGTCAGCAACACTCCATCAATCGTGGCTTTGAGGTCGGGATGAGGCCAAACTGCATTTACAGCATGAACCTGAACCTCTGGTCCAAAGCGACAGCAGCTGTCTCCTGCAGAAATCCAAGCACTGTTTGTCAAACACCGGGCAATTACTCACTGCTGCTACTAGCCCTCCTACACTGAAGCATGGTGGTGGCATCATCATGATATGAGGGTGCTTCAAGGACAAGCAAAACTGGTCAGAACCGACAGGAAAATGAATACATCCTTAATTTCCCTTCAGGGATTGATAAAGTGTTATCTTATTTTAGCTTAGCATAGCTTAACTTAGCTTATCAAGAGGTCCTTTGAGAAAACCTGCTAATGAAGCGAACTGACATAGGCAGACTCTTCTTATCTAATCTGATGGATTTTACAGACTCTCCAGATTCTTGTGTAGACTGATGAAAAAATTATATTTGTATCCACTTAAAATTAAATGTACAGCACAAACAAATGAGCACGAAGTCCTTTCTGAAGCAACAGGAGCTCAGCTGCTTCAAATCTGCCCCCTCCTGGTTTTAGCTCCTTCGATTCAGCAGTGCTTTTGTCATTGTTAATTAAAAGTGTATAGATTAAAAGTCCTTGTTTTGTACTTGCTTGGCTTTTATTCTCAGCTCTCTCTTCAACAATAGCAAACCCTGCCCTGTCAAGAATCAATATCTTTTCAAACTTTTCAAGAAATGCACATCCACTGAATACATCTCCTGCTTTTTATTACAGCAGCTTTTGTAAATCATTAAAGGCACTGAGATGACCTGGTGGAGAAGTTCATATTGTGCATATGTCCAGACACTTGTTTTATTCAATAAGTCTTGGCACATCCAGCTCAGATCAATAATGTCAAGAGACAAAAAAACAAAGCAGCAGCGCAATGGAAAGATGAGTATAAATGACTGTTGATGAATCCAACAACTCAGCGACACGGAGTCATCGCCGGTGGAACAGAACAGAACATACTGGAGGATGACAGGGGAGAAGGGAAGAGGAGGGAGAACAGTGACGAAGGAGGAGTTGGTGAGAGGAAGAGACAAAGAGGTGGGATGATGCCGAGATGAAGTTTTATTCGGCAGGATGCAAGAAAAGAGGCGATTAGAATAAAACAAGCGATGAGGCTCCATGTGAGTCCAGAAAACGTGGATCAGGAGCGAGAGGGAGGACGGGCCGACTGAAGCTGGAGTTGGTCTGTGACAGTTTTGATAGCGCAGAGCAAAATAAGGACACGGTGCAATGCAGAGTAGGAGGACTAATTTATTGGTTCTGTATCATGATTATACGAGATAGAGTGATCAGACATGCCCACCCCCTGGTTTCCGGAAATATCCTCTGAGCATCTTTGCCTCTGGCTGTCATTAACATTAGCCAACAGAATTTACTCAGGGACAAACCACTGCCTCCTCAAGACCATAATATGATCACATTTGCAGAGTTCAGTTGCAAACCACTCTCCAAAGTGAATTTGTCTCTCGATATCTCGTACAACAAGCAAGCAGCTTGTGCATCCTGTTCCCAGAGCCCTCCTACATTTCATGTGGGAAAAAAAAGTAAATTAAATTTCCCATTGCAGATTTCTGTGTTTTTTTCATCTGTGTCCCTTTCGGTGGTTTGAAGTGGGGCTCTTTGCACTAATCTGGATTGAAGCATTACTCATAATTCACAAGATAATGAGGCAGGAAATGAAAAGCTTGATGAATAAAAAACACGTGTGCTGTCAGTCAAACCCATTCATTGGACCTGTCCTCAGAAGTAGCGTTTATTAAAAATCCCTGTAAAGTTTTATTATGCTGTCAAGAGTCAGAAATATAATATTAATATTTCCCTTTTTATTCAGTTTTTTAAGGGGAATATAGCAGATTTCAAGACCTAATAAAACATCCAAACAATTAAAATAAAAGAAACAAACACAAGAAACAATGAGACAGTGTTAGGAGGTCATTCATTAGTCCTATACTATGAATTACCGTATTTTCCAGACTATAGCAGCACAGAAATCCAGTGAAGCAGGCAGATGAAAGGGAAACATCTTCTTTGGTGCTCGAGCCAAAACCTTCAGTGTCAATAAACCTCGACCCAGCAACTAAAACCCACAATATTTTGGCTTTTAACATTTTTTTTGATGCCCCACATTTTTATAAAAGTGCAGAAGCTCTCAGTGGCCATCATGCACAGAGCAAAAAGCAAACTATAAATGGCATCTTCTGTGTATTTTGGGGTCATATGTATAATTGAAAACTGCTCTTTTTATGAGGTGTTTTCATATGCAAATATGCAAGTATGTCGTCAACTAAAATATTAAAGGTATTAAAATTTAACACACTACATGATGGAGAGTCAAGCTGTGTTAAAAATGCAGGAGCCACCTTAAAGGAATAGAAACAGGGAATGTAAATACAGTACAGCTTTTAATATGATAATATTAATTAGAAAATAACATTTCAGGCAGATTTGACCTTTTATGAAAATGTTATGAGCGTTTTGTGTGGCAGTCTTAATGCCCATGTGATGTCAAAGCGTTTCAGCCAATGAGAAAACTCTGCCATTTTTCTAATTACCGTATTTTCTGGACTATAAGCCGCTACTTTTTTCCGACGCTTTGAACCCTGTGGCTTAAACAGCGGTGTGGCTCATGTATCGGCGGCACGAAGCTCGTTAGCTTTTTACAAGCTAGCAAGCTCCGTGCCGCCGATACATTTAGCCTCGTCACATCAGACCCGGTCAGAGTGGACCACATGAGACTGTTCAAATTAATTCAATAGCAGCTTATAGACAGGGGCGCTCAATAGTCCGGAAAATACGGTAATCCAGTTTCCAACTTAAACATAAATGATTAATCCCTTAAACGTCACTGAACCAAATACAGACAACTATGAATTGTGGACATGTCCAAAGCCTCACAACTGAAACAATGTAAATCACTGTAAGACAACATTTCCCACACAAACAGCAGCAGCTCCTCACGTTGTACCGTGCACACGCTTGTTGCATCACTATGTGCTGCGTGTTTCTTTCAAGGGTTCAACAAACAAAATGCTTTTTTTTTTTTTTTTTTT